>PYAF01002407.1:2602231-2622765 GCA_007407185.1 Glycine tomentella
GTGAAATGGGAGGACATACATATAATATCTGGTTTAATATTTAGTTTTGAAGTTTCCTGTGACCAGAAAAGAGGGATTGAACCACGGTTCTGGATGATAGAGCTTATTTGGATGGGAAGACCTTCTGCAACATCCTCAAAGACTATTTGTTCTGTCTCAACATCATTTGCTACTCTTCCTTTCTCATTAACACCACGCCTCAAATACCTAAACAAAATAATCAAATAAGTGAAACTGTGAATTGTACACATAATTATTGCAAATATATAGACATCCTTTCTACCATATCTATCCTTGAAAATTCAAGATTTTACTGCTTGCATGCTGCTTCTTTTTTTTAATATATATTTCCTATAAAAGTATACAGTGCTCTAAGTATATTTTACTTAATCTGTTACCACTGAAGTTAGTAGTTTAGACTGTTAGCTGTATCAACTAACTCCGGTTAGTTGACAGTTAGGTTAGTTGGCAGTTATCCAACTATATAAACAGAATTGTAACTGATTAACAGTTGGGTTGAATAATGTCAGTTTTCTCAATCTCAATCTCTTCACCTCTCTCAAATTCTCTGAAATCTAATATTTCCTTACTGTGTCAGAAAATCTTGCATGATGATAGCTTCGAAGTTTCAACTCATGGTCAACTTTGCAAAGCTAACAAACAATTTTATATACTGAAATTATTATGTTTAGTCTACCACCTCACTTTCTTTTTAATGAATGCAAGTCACAATTGGGCTAAGCTAGTTGGACTTGAAGGAGGGGGGGTTGGAAACACAAAGTCCCATTAATAATTTCAACATCTTTCAACACCCAAATGAAAAACGAGATGCTTACCATCATAAGAACATGAAAGACAGATTATTCCATGCCACATTTCCTATACTATACTCATTTTATATTCAAACTACAAAGACATAGTGACAAATTAAAACAACTAAAATCTACAAAAAAAAAAGGACCAGAGTATAAGCGTATACGGATAAAATCAGCATAGGAGGCACTTGATAGATTGACTAGCTAAGTTTGCACACAGTCAAATTATAGAACCAGATACCAAATATGCAGCACATAATCACATTGGAAAATTATTCAATGGATTTAATGCTTGAAACAAGATATGATGAAATTTACAGACCTAGTGCCAGCATAATGACGTGATCGTCTTGCAATGAGCGTAAGTGTGAACTCCCGCCTGGATATCATAAGCGTTTCCTAATGAAGCCACCAGATAGATGTCAGATATTCAAGATGAGGAAGACAAAATTGCTTGTATTAAGCAGGAACCAGTTACTTGACAAGATTAATCAATACATGAATACAGTATCCAATGGAACTTTGAGAGTAACCTATCTTCACCTGTTTAAAAAATCCATACACTAGCGCAACTGTCCAAATAGTATTCTGGAGGTGATTCCTAATTCCTCGAGTTAAGAACTCATTCCAAACAAACATAGTCTCATAAAGAACATGGCCTGTCTCATTATCACACATGTTCCTTTGAAGACTACGCATAATTTGGTATGAATAGCTGAAAAAGAAGTCCTTTGTAAGGTCGACCATGCATAGGAGCCTCTTGTACCTAAAAAATCAATGAAAAAATGATATAATTAATACAAAACCTGATAATGTATGTAGAAAGAACAATAAAATTTGACATAATGTCAAAAAACTGTTTAATTTAAAAAATGGCATTAATAATAGGAACCAATGTATCATTTCTAAATTACACCAAAATATCATAAACAAAGTCTAATCAATCTCCTATACAAATCAGTGTGCTTCTTTAACATGCCATATTTATATTTAAGTCGAAAAGAAGGAATGTAATCATGTAATTTTATCTGCTAACCTTTATATTAATTTCAAATGTTTATAAACAGAGGAGAACTGAAATAATTTTAAAACTGGATAAAGGGTAGAAATAGAGAGACCAGTATAAATCCAAGTAAACTAAAACAAAACCAAAATATTTTCTTGTTTAACATAGTTACAGTAAACAGAGGGAAGAAATGAGCATTTGAAAGAAAAAGAAGCAAATAAATATTCATATATAATGTATAACATGCAAATAGATGCTTAGCATCACTTGAGCTAAAATTCAGGTTTTCCATGATAAGTAGAATTGACATAATATGCAAGGTTGTAAAGACCTGTTTTCATTTTTAAAATTGATGTTAGACCAAACTGAAGAATTTGGCAATGGAATCATCTCGCTCTTTGAGACAGCATATACTGTATGACCACAGATTGCACCAATTTGCCTTCTTTTTGTGATAAGCAGCATGTAGTAAGGCCCCAAAAATTTGATGAACCCTAAAACCATAATAGTATATCAAGACACTAACTCATAATTGGTCAACAGGCAGGTAGAGTGGTAGACAAGACATTATGGATTTACATACCTACAATTCCATAACAAGTTGTAACAAATTTTAGTCCACCAGTGGACTTGTTACCCTCATGTATCCGTCTCAAAAGATCAGAACATTCACTTTCTGTATATGTAGTGGAATCTTCACGCAAATTTAGCTCAGAAGGATCGAGACGGTCAATCTTTAGTACTTTCCAATATGTCCTGCTCTTGTCCCTTCCTATCATGTAAAAGTTCTGTGGAATAAAAAAAACGCAGATGTTAAATATTTTAAATACAAGAAAGGCATGATAAACACTGCAACTCCAATAACACATTCAATTTTGCAAATTAAATTTCTCAAATGGGATATCCCAAGCTTAGTATGCATATTAGATTACAAGGGATGATAATTCATACAATCCAAGGATCTAAAGCATGATGAGAAGCAAGAGACAACCCACTTTCAAAGCTAGATAAATAACATATCCCAATTTAAGGTAAGAAGGAATTATGAAGCATCCACATAGATGATCAAATGCAGAGGCATAAAGATTTCATTCTGAAGCATTTCAGAAAGGCAAAAAACATACATAAGAAATATTAAACTAGAAACAGGATTAGAACTTCATCAAAACATGGAATGAGGCTACCAAGTTAGGTAGTTCTTTCTACTTTACCCAAACTAATTTTTATATCATAAAACAACGAAAGCAAGGAAGTTCGAAACACACATTGAAAGTCTATCATCATGCAAGAATCCAACACACTGGATGACCAGCTGGTCAAGTCTCTTCTAAAAGCATTCAAAACAAAAGCCAAGTAGCCAGCTTTGACAATGGTGCATAACTAGGACAATAAAAACATGTTATATATGAATATGAACAATAAACAAGCGTATTGATAATACTTTTAAAAGTATCCACAAATATTTTCTAAATTCTACAACACAGAAAGATCAAATCACATGACAAAATCAAAGAGAACCCCAAGCAGACAGCAAACTATAACAACAGTTTCAAAACAGTGGAGAGAAGAATAGAAGGGCATTACCGATCGAGTCTCATATAGCCTAAATTTCTGCATACAGACATTGGAAGGAGGAGGAGGTGGAGGAGGAGAAGAAAACGGGGATTGGTCAGAGGCAGAAGGAGTGTGACAAGGTTCATTCTCTAACGATGCCATAACTTTTTCTCTGTAACACTCAGATCCCCCGAGCCTCAGGCTCAGGGAAACCACCAAAATGGCATGCAAGGAGTAATAACAACACAAAATCACCAAAATTCAGAATCAGTACAATGCAAAAGGCCCACAACCCAAAAATCCAAACCCATAATCTGAACTCTAGGCTGCTTCAGATACAGCATTATTTTCCAAATTATTGATCTTTCCTCATCCTCTCAGCTCCATCCACAACCACCATCACTGCTATAAATCAACAACGACCCACTATTCTTCACTCCACCCTCCACACACACAGATCGAAAAATCGCCACCCACAAAAAAAAAATTGAATCTTTTTTGGAACGGAATATGTGATTACAATTGCACACTTGCGCACAGGGGATCACAGCATGTGGGTATTTTGAAAATGGAATCTTTTTTCGCGAACGAGACACGATGAGAAGATCGAGCAGAGAAAAACTGGGCGAAAATTGAATGGGAGAAAGAAGATTTGGGAGGTTCGAGAACAAAAAGGTTGGAACCACGGGTGCAGGAACAAGAGCTGCTAATTATTGATTCAATTTATTTTTTTTTTTTTTGTAAGAAAAAATGGATATATAATTTAAATTTTTATTTATTTAAAATAAAAAAATCTGATTTCTCTCTCTCTCAATGAAAGGGAGAGAGAGGGTGAAGGTGAAGGCTCAGGCCCAGAGAACAAACCAAAACCACAGCGTCAAAATAAAGAAAATTTAAATTTTGATGTGTGAATTCTCCGTCCACACACATTGTTTAAAAAAAATTTGTAAAATCATTCATTCATCATTTATAATAAATTTATTAATTTTTAAAATAAATTAAATGATAATTTATAATTAAATAATTTTACGATACTTACGCGTTAAACTCTAAAAGAAGGCGTATATCTGGAATAACAATGTTAGAATTATTACTCTTGAGTCTTGATAATTATTGCTGAGAAAGAATCATGTGTATTGGAAACGTAATAAGTAATTTAATTTATAAATACGTAACTACTAGTTATTATCTGTCACAGTATCTATTTTTTCTTCTTGCAAATTCAATTTAATTATTCTTATTCAACGACCGACGTATTGTGAAACGTGTCATCTGAACTAGTTCGTGATGACTACAGACTATGCAGGAGAAAATAAATTTACAAATATAATTATTGTCCAAGGACGGCAATACAATAATGGTGCTCTTATGTAGTCACTTTTCCAGTTTCCTTATCCAAAATTTATTAAGAATTTCGATTAATGATCATAATTTGGAACACTAAATATTTTTTTTAATCTAAAAATATTATTGACAAATTATTCCCTCTTATATAGTTAGAAAGCATTTTCCTTAAAAGATGTAAATATCAAAGAAATTATTTTTCATTTTTAATTAGATATTTAAATATATAATTTTTTTATCAACAAATGTTAATTATGTTAAAATGTTAACGAAAAAATTTAATTATTTATTAATGTATTCGACTTTATTGGTTAAAAAAACTGTACTATGGTGTACTCCTATATCAAAAACATTTGAAGATTTATGATACCTTCGTATTCGCATCTAATTAGAAAGAAGGATTATGCATATTTGGAAAGCTAATTTTAGCTGTTTGACTAGTGATATATGAATGTTTTGATATATTTGGTACTAATGATTAATATTAATTTAAAATATTATATTACATTTAGTGTTAGTGAAAATTAAATCTATTAATTAAAAACAAAATTATAATTATTTGATAAATGAGTAATAAAAATACTGAAATAATTTAATGTGTGTCCTAAAATAAATAAAAAAAGTGTGACAATGAAAAAAAAATGTCCTGCTTTTTTAAAGGACAACTCATAGAGATGGACTTTATTTATGATTTTATGTATGATTTGAGTAAAAAACATACAACAATTAGAAATATAATGTATATAATTTATAATTTAATGAAATTATAAAATTATTTATGCTCTCATAAATATTTTACTAATAAATTGTTGATCTAAGTGTGGATGAAAAAAACATGATTAATTAAGATGAGAGATTTAATAAAAGTGATAAGTCAGATTTTTTGAGAAAAATTAATTATTAGTAAAATTTGATAAATATTTTTCATCAATGTCATGCTGATAAAAAAGTTATATTCTCATAATTATTCTACTCACTGTCTTTTTTTTATCTACTATGATACAGCATTTTACTTTTTGAAATTTAACTTGAACACATTGATAGGATTTCTACTTCCCTTTCAAGTTTCGATCATCCTTTTGTTTTGGGCTTGGACCCCTCTTGGTTGTCCTCAACAAACGAAGACAACACTTTTTCAAACTCACACACGTCATTCATTCAATCAATAAAATATACTGGTTAATTTGAAACTAAATTATTTTGTTTTTTTTCTTATATGTAAACTCCATGTATAAATACTAATATAGTGGTAAGATATTATTATATACTTTGTATTGTATAGAACTTAATAAATCTGTTTTTCTAGAAGACTTAATAAATCTGTTAAAAAAATGAACTTCATAAATTATATGTAATGCTGACGATTTAAATCGTATTAAAATATTATCTTTATACTTTATAAAGCATTTTAAAGTGTACGAACATAAACTCAGATTATTATTTGATTCACATATACCTTTCATATAATTCAGATGACAAATAAAGCCGTGATAACCTTTAAAAAAAATGAAAGCCATGATAAATTTATTTTTTTTATTGGTAGTCAACTTTTCATAATATTCAATGATTGATTTCTTAACATTAATGGATGTTTTAAGGAGGAAGTCAAGTCATCCAGAACTTCTTATCACGTGGAATTAGGAAATTGTTTCATAAAAATTTTGAATGTTGAGTATTATTCAGTTATCAATCCACATGGCTGAATATAAAACTTTTTTTCTTTTGGTACAGCTGAATATAAAACTAATAACAAAATCCAAAATCAACAGGATGTGAAATACATATCATATTCAAAAAGTAAGCTAAAAAGGCTTGCTAGATGGAATACAAAAGTAAAGTTAATATGTTTTACATATTTGACTAAGCAAAAAAGCAAGGAGTTTAATTAACTGGTTGATCACATTGTAATGATGGCAGACTAAGTGGTGAATTAGCATTGAAAACCATAAGCTTGAAATTTTTATTTTATAAACTCTTTACCCTTTTTTAATCAAGTTTTTCTGAGATTGGATATTCAATTTAACAATACCAAAAAACATAATTAGTGTTTATTACTTATCCTTGAGAAAAATGATTATACATTAATAATATAAAAAAATTTACAATGTCATATAATCATAATGCATTATATATGATATATTTTTTTATTTTTAAAATAATTAATTTAACATAATTCAAATAATGATTTATAATTGAATGAATATCTAAAACGATTTTATATCGTTGATGCATAAATATTAATCTCTTTGTTTTAAGAACATAAGTTTCTCCACACAATTGTGGGTTTAACCATCATAAGACCCATCATTGATATTTGCATATTTTAAATTTAACTTCCCGTCACATGATTTTATTATTTGTTGCAATGTGATTTTGCACGATATGAAGTTATGAACATGGGCCTAAAGTTGATGAGAATGGGCAACATTGATCGAACCAAAGCAGCAAGATGATGAGCTAATAAAAAGTTAACGAGTCTAGAATAGAAGGTACCATAAAGCAAAGCATTCTTGCTTATCATGTGTTTTTATGTGATTCTTCTAGACGAAAGTAATAATTTGATTAATAAAACTGAAAGGGAGTAAATATTTATCTCCCCAAAATGTTAATTGTGTTTGGGACACAAATAAAAATTATCATCCATAAAATTATTCTCCTAGGACTCGTACCAAACACATATATACTGATATAAAAAAATCTCAGGAACGTGCCGATGCGATTGCGTAGACCGAGATTTGAGAGTTACAAGAAATTCTTAATTTTGTCATTGAAAAAGCTTAGTCTAGCTCTAGCATAACGTGTAATATATTATATAAGCACATTAAACAGAAGGAATACAATAAACATACACAAAGCAAGAAAAGCATAAAAAAAGTGTAAAAACTTGTAGTGATTTTTGTTTCATGGATCAATGTTGATTTTGAAGTAACATTAGACCTTTCAAATTAGCTAACGTTTTTTACTCACAATTGTGGGTTGATTATCTCTAAATGAGTGTATTATAACTGGTTCTTGTTAACATCATTGACTAAAGATGATTCTTACTATTTTTTGTTTAAGGCCCTGCCAATTTTTATGAACTCAATCATCCGAAATTGGTATACTATTTTGGTGTCCTAACCCTTGTTAACTGTGTTTGCAGAAGTAATGTTTGTTTTCAGTATGTTTGTTGTGATGAAAAAAGGACATTTTTGTTAAATTGATTCACATCACATTTATCATTTTACATTTGACCTCAACTTGTGTGGTCTCGATATGGACTAATTTTAGGATGACAAATGCCTCCCTTTGTTCAACTACTTCTGCTGATCTGCTTCCCTATAACCTATTATGCTTGTAAGGTAAATTTAATGTTATATATGCATGTGTTAGTGTGTCCATATGTTGTATCAATTCACTGCCATTGGCATATATTGCATTTGCAATTGATGAATCATAGCACCAAAATGTCTAGCGTAATCCTGTTTTTGTCTTGCTCTGTCTCAAATGTAGTTGCTTAAGCCTGTTAAGCTCCATCTTGGCACATTGTTTTTAATTTTCTTGTTAAATGTAACAACTAATAGGCTCAAAGCTTAGTTTGCCAAATGGTCAGCTGGTAGCGATTAAAATGCTGACACGTGGAACAGAAAATGAAACTATAGGTGACTTCTTATCAGAACTTGGCATAATGGCTTATGTAAACCACTCCAATGGAGGACAATCAGTTAATGCCATAAAGGACAGGTGCTTAGGATCCTGTCTGTTGTTTATCTCACATTTTATTGGGAATTGAAGTTATTAATGGTTGATTTTTATAGCTCCAAGCACTTCATTACATAAATTATATTGCAATTGTTTTTCTTTCTTTTTTTTGTAGGTTTACAAGGAAGGCTATAGCTACAAGGTTTTTTTTATATTCCATTTTGTTGATTCAAGTGAGTGATAATTTGAACTATAAGCTGAAACCACAACTTGTCTCTTTCAAGCTCATCAAGGAAGTCTTTAGTAGTACTAAGGAGGGTAAGCAGGGAAGATACGAGTAACACAAATAATGAATGTTATTGAAAAGAAAGAACAAATGTATTTGTTATTCATATGTTTTAACTTTACTAATAACCATTGACTATTTATGTGGTATATTATGCGGTTTATGTGTGTTTGGATTTCTGGTCATTTTATATTTTTAAAAATTAAAAAATTTAGGAAAAGGGGTTTCTAAGACAGTTTTCAAAGATAAAACAGTCTTAAGACGTTTTTATGTCAAAAGCCGTCTTAAAAGACTTAAAAAAAAAAAAACTAACACTAAATCTAAGACGGTTTTATCCTATAACCGTCTTAAAAGACTTTAAAAAAATTAACACTAAATCTAAGACGGTTATAGGCCAAAATTGTCTTATACATTCTAAGACAGTTATAGCCTATAACTGTCTTAGAAGACATTTAAAAAAAATTAACATTAAATCTAAGACGGTTATAGACATTTTAAGACAATTTTAGTTTATAACCGTCTTAGAAGACTTTTTTAAAAAAACACTAAATCTAAGACGATTATAGGCTAAAGTTGTCTTAGAATGACGATATTCTAAGACTGTTTTAGACTACAACCGTCTTAAAGGCTTTTTAAAAAAATCAACACTAAATCTAAGACGGTTATAGGCTAAAACCGTCTTAGAATGTCATCATTCTAAGACGGTTTTAGCTTATAACCATCTTTCTGGCGTTAAAAAAATTAATGTTAGATCTAAGATGGTTATAGGCTAAAATTGGCTTAAAATAATGATATTCTTAGATGATTGAGTGAAGGAACCGTCTTAGAATCGTTTAAAACAAAGACGGTTGGATAACCGTCATCGAAAATCTTACCTTTCAATGATGTTCACTATAAAGACGGTTGGAAAACTATCTTTGTATGGGTCAAATAATCATCCTTAAAAATCATATTTCTAGTAGTGAGTGTCAAAGCAATAAAAATTATAATTACACGATATATCTTTGTTTCCATTTCTACTTGTGGGATAAAGAATAAACTGTGAGATAACAATTACTCTCTACACCTTTTGCAATTAATTATTAAAGAAAAATGATTTTTTTCCTTGTAACAAGAGAAAAATGGTTTATGAAGCGCAACTATGACACGTCTCTGAGGATCGAGATGCATGTGATACATTTTTAAAATGATACTAATACATTTACTTATCTTAATCAACTTTGTTAATTGGTATGAAATGATTTACAAAAATAATATGAATAAAATGTGTTTTTTTATTCACAGAAATTAAAGATAAATATCAAAGAATTCAAAATATTTTACGAGTTCTTTTCAAACTCTCTTGATACAAAGTGTGATTATCTTATTAGATAATAATATTAAAACAAACAAGTTAAATATATTATATGAAATTTTCATAATGATATTTTAATAATACAATTCAACCTATTTTGGCTCATCCTACTACAAATCCACCAAAAATGCAATGAGGATGGGTTGACTTCCTAGCTAAAGTGTTAATGGTGTACTTTAAATCATAGTTTGCACCATAGGGGTTGGTTGACCAATCATAAATGAAAACAAAAAGAGAAAATTCAAGTTTTTTCCCCATAAAATTAACTCAACGTGATGAATTTAGTTAAGTGTCATAAAAAATATTAATATGAATTTGATTTCAACATAAACTTTTCTATTGATATTAGATGAATCGAGATTATAAAATAAACTAACAATAGTAACAATGTATATTTTGATTTATTGAGAACATTGAAATCAAATATAAAGTGATTTTATCTGGAAAAAATATAGTAACTTATGTATAATTACCTAATAATATTTAATATTTTTTAAAAATACTTAATGTCTTGGTAGACCAATCCATTCATTAAGGATAATCAGATTAACAACTTAGGCAAGACTGGTTGACATTTTAAGTTACTAAGCTTTCTCGTCCTATCATTTTATTTGATAATTAAATAAGTATTCTTACATGGGTTTAAATTGTTTTATTATCTTTAATATATGTATCTATTGGACATCTATATACTCATGAATTGATAGTTTTATTTGAAGAACCAAAGCATAAAAAAGCATAAAAAATAGTTCAACCAATCAACCCATTTTTCACATGAGTTGCCAAATTTATAGATTGGATTTTTTTTCTGCACCTAATTTAAATGTATTTTAAAAGGGAAGCAAATCAATGTAGATTTGCTAGTTAACTGGGCTTGTAAGCTGGAGGAGGACTTAGTGACTTTTGAGCATCGCACAAGATTATTGACTCATTTGTTGCTTTTGAATTTTTTAGGAGTTGAGACTTTGTGAGTAATTGTTGTCCAGTTTCTTTTCTTTCTTGGGCTTTTTAGCGATATTTGGATAGAAATCCAAAAACATATATTTTAAATCATAAGACTAAAAATATTAAAGGTAAAAAAGTAGGTTAGATTCCTGTGAAATTTAAAAAATATTAATTTTATTTTTAGAATTTTTTCATATTAATATGATTCCTATAAAAATAAAATATATTTTATTGATTTTTAATAATAATTATGTTAGAGAATAATCTGAAATGACTAACAAACCCATGTGTAATTTAATTATAAATAAAATAAATAATTTGTGACATTTAAATTATCCAAAGTAAATTAATTAATTTATGACTGTTAAACAATAAAAAAAATTACAAGTTTTTAATAAGATGAAGGAAAAAAATAAAAACTATAATAAATTCTAATATTTTCTTTTGAGTGTGTACTTGAAAGGACCGAGAAAATAATTAAATTTATTAATTGTCACATGTAATTATTTAATTTTTAATTTAAAGGATGAAAAACAAATTTATCCCAAAATTAAACATTAAAATTATATTTAAACTTAAAAAATATAATCAAAATTAAAGAATTTAATTAGAACGCATTGATGTTACAAATATTTGAAACTCAATTTTAAATTACTAATCTATAAATATATCGATTTGATTTCAAGGGTATAAACCGAACCCAAACAAATAGCATACACAAAGTGTGGCAGTTACGCAAGTACATACTTTCCGTCTCAACGACGTCGTCGAATTTATCGGAGAATCCAATTCAATTCAATTCAATTCAAATTCCCATAAACTTTCTTTGAGGTTCTATTGCTTCGTTAAACTCTCTTATCTTCTTCTGCCCCCTTTTCCACTTCAATTACGTATATCGCCGATTCGATTCCCAATTTGCTTCAACTCAATCAAGCTTCGCAGCGTCAATCACTCAATTAGAGGTGATCATAATCCATGTAATTCTCGTACTTCATCCCTAGTTATGTTTGGCATCAAAACCCTAATTTTACATCCTTCACGCGCTTAATCCTTGTATTTTCTTTGAGCGATTGCTTTTTCTGCATGCAATTCGATGCTCAGTTCATTTTTTCCAAAAATTCTTGTTGTCCCTGTTCAATTTGTTTTTTTTTCCTTGTGCTCCTTCAATAAAGTTTGTAACCTTGGAATTTTCTATTGCAGTTTCGGATTGCTATATTTAAGTAGATGTAGTGTAGTTTGATTGGTAAATGGCATCCTCCGATGGTAGAGTTACGTATTCTTCACTATCTAAGCTAGAAATGGAGAATGCCCATTTTGGCTACGATGATATGAATCATCATGGTGAATCTGTGTGGTCTGAGCCTATGCCTGGCACCCCGTGTGGCCAATTAGGCCCAACTTTCTCTAACAAAGAGTCATTGTATCAGTTTCCCTCCGAGGATGATGACTTGTTTGATGGAGGTTATGAATCAGGTGATGATGCACGTGGTATCGTACCCTCTAACAGGCCTCCTGAGGTGAACTTGAAGAATGTGCTTTCTGGGATCTTTGCTATTTTGACTGGACGTACCAAGGCTCCAAGCATTACTGCAAATCAGAAGCTCCCAAGTTCAAATGTGTCATTTCTTGACTCTGGAAAGAATGGGGATGTTTTCCTTGACTCTTCAGTGTACACACCAAGCGCACCACCACTTTTTCTGCCTAATGGAAGTGATTATAGTTCTTACAAAGAGGTCTTGGAAGCTGACCCCCCTGAGTGGCTCCCTGATAGTTCTACTACTGTTTGTATGCAGTGTAGTGCTCCTTTTACTGCGCTTACCCGGGGTAGACATCATTGCCGGTTTTGTGGAGGGATTTTCTGTCGAACATGTACGAAGGGGCGATGTTTAATGCCTGTTGGGTTCAGGGAAAGGAATCCCCAAAGGGTTTGCGATGCCTGCTATGATCGACTTGATCCTTTACAGGGTGTTCTTATCAACACCATAAGCAATGCTGTGCAGGGGGCTAAGCATGATGTCACAGACTGGACTTGTGCTAGAGGATGGATTAATCTTCCTATTGGTTTATCTATGGAGCATGAGATTTATAAAGCATCTAATACATTAAGAAACTACTGTCAGGTTAGTTCCATTGTTTTTGTAATTTCACCGAAGTTTTCATCAAGCAAATAACTTCGAAGGCTGTTTTTCCAATGATAAAATGTACTCTGATTACCATTATATCTAGGTAATTTTTTGGATTAATATTTCTGCACTGACTGCTTTACTAATACATCCATCAAATAACTAGGTAAGATTTTTCTGTATATGAGCCTTTACTGCTTTTATCTTAAGTGAAATATTTTTCTGTTGGCAGGTGGCCAAATCCAATCCTGAGAAGTCTATCCCTTTAACTGTTCTTAAAAGTGCCAAGGGCTTAGCTATTTTAACAGTTGCTAAAGCTGGTGCACTGGTCTCATACAAACTGGGTACTGGCTTGGTTGTTGCTCGAAGATTAGATGGATCATGGTCTGCACCATCAGCAATATTCTCCCTGGGTTTAGGATGGGGTGCTCAGGTAAGGAGAATATATGCGAGTTTAGTTAATTTGTAGAATTTTCTCACTGTGGTTATGTTCACTGATATGGTTTGATAGAAAAAATGGAGAAAGAATACAACAGATGGAGGTGGAGCCATTTCGAAATTCGTGTTCAGAACTTCCTTCATTCCTCAATTTTGATTGACATGAATATTCTTTCTGTGACTTGTTTATAAACACTCTTGGACTGGTAGTATAACTGACCTCACATATTGGGACAGGGTTTTGTTGTTGTTACTCTTAGATTGGTGGTAACCATTTCTTAGCCATCAATTAATTAAACACTACCCTTATAATAGGAAGGAAGTCAATAGAGAATATAAAAAATCTCTCTGTTCATACATGATTGTGTTAATTTGGTTATAAATTTATTTTTCACTGATGGATTGTATGTGTTCATCCTGTATTCCCAGATTGGTGGTGAACTTATGGATTTTATAGTTGTTCTTCGTGATATGAAAGCTGTAAAGACATTCTGCAGTCGTATGCATTTTTCTCTTGGTGCTGGGTGTAGTGCTGCAGCCGGGCCTGTTGGGAGAGTGCTTGAAGCTGATATTCGTGCTGGTGACAGAGGCTCTGGCATGTGTTACACTTACAGTTGCAGTAAAGGTAATCATGGTGTTTTTTTTTGGCATACTGCTGGATCTTTTTGCATGTAATGCCAATGACATTTTGTAATTTCATTTAAATGCATGGGCATATTTGGGCTGTTAGTTATCATGTTTGTATCCAAAGTATGGTTTTCTAATTGAATAGTTTCAACATCTAATCTAATATATGTTGTTAAGGTTATGTAATGTTATTAATACTCAAACCTAGGTATCAATTTTTAAGGAAACTAAGTAGTAGATAATTGCCAGCTACATACTCTTTCGAAGTACACACTATTATTGGTGAATTACATGTAGGGTGAGACATTGAGTAGTCACTGGGGTTTCAGCTCTGAGAGGTGGTGCCATGATAGGAACTTTGGGTATTATAGAGTGTGGTTCACATCGACTAGTATGGGATGTTTGGTGGTTAAGTACTTGAAGTGACTTGGTTGCCCTCCCTCGACAGCTAGCTTTTAAGGGAGGGTTCTTCAAGTGCTTGGTGCTTGTCATAGTTCTTTGTCAGTGTCACAATTGCCTCGACACATCATTTATTATTGTTGTCTACTTGTGCGGTTGTGCCTACTATCTTGTTTTTATCATTGTTTCTTATTTTATTTCCATGATAAATGTTTATGGTAAATGATGTTTGAAAATATAGCTAACAACACGGAATGTTGCAAAACTGTAGGTGCATTTGTGGGAGTTTCTTTGGAAGGAAATATAGTTGCAACCAGGATGGATGCCAATTTGCGCTTTTATGGTGATCCTTACCTCACCACATCTGATATTCTACTGGGAATGGTGGACAGACCAAAGGCCGCTCAACCCTTGTATGCCAGTCTTCAAGAACTACATTCCTGTTTACGATTCTAAGCTGGTTTCAATTGCAGAATTGCAAGTGGTGTGATAAATAGTGCCTGATGTATATACAGTTCTAGTTCGTGCATGGATTTGTGAAATTTAATTCCAGAAGTCCTCTATATTTGGTTCATATGGATGAGGGATCTCCTCATAATTCAGTTATACATATTTATTTATATTTATTACACAAATGATGCAAATATCCAATACACGAATTTATAATGTGAATATGTCGGACTAATTGTACATAGACAATCGGTGAAATAAGTTCTATTCGTTTGCTAAATTCTTTTGTTCTTGCTGAGGGATTTTTCTGGAATTGGATTTACAAGTCGGTAATATTTAAATTTTGAGTAAGACATCAAATATTACCAAAAAGAAAAATAATAACCTTGTGTTTTGAAGTTTGAGGGGACAGTCAATTTCTTTTATTTACTGTTTGTTTATGATTTGATTTTTGCATGAAAATTGGACTTTTTATGCCTCTACCAATAAGATTCCTTCCCCAGAGTTTGAATCACCTATGACCTATGTTACCAGTTGCATTAATTCTTATTTTTCAAACTTGTTTTTTGTTTGGTTAGTAGTTAGAATTAATTTTACACACCATGCCCATGTGTTTTAATACAATAATTTAAAATTGTAGTTAAGATGATTTTAGATGTGTATTTTAATCATGTATAATATTTTTAAATTACTTACATTAAGATATAAACTAGATAGACTATAATGTTTGATTTTATGGTAGAAAATCACGGTGAGTTATCACAAAAGTAACAATTGTATAAATTGATTTATTAGTATGTTTGATTTGATAGTGGAAAATTATAGTAAAGTAACTAATTGTATAAATTGATCTATAGTATGTTTGATTTGATGATAGAAAATCATAGAAAGTTCATCACAAAAGTAACTAATTGTATAAATTAATCTATATTATGTTTGATTTGATGGTAGAAAATCATACTGATTTCATCATAAAACTAATCATTTGTTGCTTAGAAAAATGATGGTGGATACATCAATCCAAACACATCCTAGTAGTTTATTTCACCGTTTGTGAAGGTTCGAATCTATTTTTGTCCCTCATAAAAAAGTATCATAACGCAGGCCAATGTTAGCAAAATTCATTCCAAATTTCCGTGCGTCTCGAGATGTGGTGACATTTCTTAGAGTTCTTCTATTCCTGACATTTTGTTTCCTTCATCTAACGGAGGTTATAGGGGCTTATTTTATTCATGTTTAGCTTTTGTTTTATTTCCCTTATATGTACATAAAAACTCTTCCAAATTAAAAAGAATGCTAATTTTTTAATTTACAATTCAATTTGTAAAAATCCATGATATTAATGAATTCAAGCTTGTATTCTGTTCTAATTTTTTTCTCTTAAACTTTTGTGCATTCTGGTCAGGAAATGCTGGTTCTATATTCCTATTGATAATACGATTAAAATTGTATTGTTTTTATATTTTGGGACACCGACTCAATAAATTTCCGACTTAATACGTGATCATTTTTTCCTTTTCTTTGTTTTTGATTTGTAAAATTCCTAAATAATGCAAAATTTACTCGAAAGCTTTCGTTCCCTTTATCACACTCTTTCATGCGTATATTTAATAAAGTTGGAAATCGTCAAATCAAGCATATATATCATCAACTTGGCAAATCCAACTCTCCTCACAGTAATACCATTAACTTTTTGAAACTGCATGATTTATCATGTGACAAAGACTTTTTCGTGATTTTTATTTATTTATTAAAATTCAATTATTTAAGAAGGATATAAATTAATATTATATTCTTTCCTTGTAATACTATTAACTAATGTATGAGTTTAAAATCTATTTTTTTGATTGTGTTAAATATTTGGAAGAAAAACTTTAATGATCATTTATTTGACTTAGATAAAAAAGAAAAATCTATTTTTTGTGAAAGATATATATGACTTAGATAAAAAAGAAAAATCTATTTTTTGCTCCATTTCATTTTCCCTTTCCATTTTTCAGTTTCATGTCATTTAATTTTCTTCAATTTTAGACAAAAATATACATTCATTTTATAGGTATAAAATTTATGTCAATAAATTTATTGCAGTTCTACTTTTGAAAACTATAGCAATGGATAGTTTTAGTCACACGTCATTTTAGCAAAAGTAGTTCAAATTTCTCGTGACTGTGAAAGGAGAAAAAATAAAACAAATAATCGTGAACCTGAGAAAAGAAAATACTAATATTCACACAAAAAAAGAGAGAGAGAAAATGACACTACGTATTTATAATAATAATAATTACAGAACCACGTGTAATTATACAAGCTGGTAGATTTACAGATATACAAAGCGCGTGGCGGTTGGTTGGTATTTTTTCTAACAACTTTAAACAAAATAATAATAACAATAATGTATAAAAAATAAAAACAATAAATTAACATAAAAAATAAACGTTGTGATACTGACTGACTACTTAAGTAAAGTATAATATTCGAATCAAATGTGATAAAAGAAAAAAATCCTACTAAAAATAATTAATTAATTTTTAAACAAAAATTAATCATCAATATTCATATCAATATGATAATTAAAAAAAACATTGAAAAATAAACATCAGAAAATAAAGAATAAAGAATGAAAAATAACATGAGGTAGTAAGTGTCGGATACGCACGTGATAAGGTGTGGCGCCAAGCGAACGAGGATTTTCTATTTGCTTTGCTTTTGGTGTGTCACTCTCTTTCTCTTCCCTTCATTCAAAATCTGTTTTTCTTTTGTTTTTTTTTTTTGTTTCATAAAAATAAAATAATAATAATAATTTTATGATTATTTTTTTTATTTGCTCACTCACTGTTTGTAATTATTATACTCTGCTGGGTGTTTCTGGAGGGGGTTGTGAGATCTGATTTCGGTTGTTTGTGGTTTCAGTTCCCGCAAAGTCGCTGTCTTTACATGCATGCTCAGATTTTAACGGTTGATTGCTTTGTGGGTCGGTGACAAAGTGGAGAAATTAGAACTAGCTCAGGGTGATGCTGATTATGTGCTGGTTTGCTTGAGTGGTTGGTGTTTTTGCATTTGGGTCATTGTTTTGGATTGAATTTGCTTCTGGGTATGCTGTGAATTGAGGCATTGAGCTGAGTTGACTAAAACATTTTATTAACTGAGATGATGGAGTTTCGCTTTCCATGGCGGTGGCCAATGATGGCCTCTGCCTTTTGGTCCGGAACTTAGTCTGAACAATTTCATTTGGTAACTAATACAATCTGTTTTATTGGTAGCTGTTATTGGCTTTCTAGTTTTGTTTTCAGTTTGTGGACTAGTTGCAATAGTAATATTACTTGATCTCATGTTTACTATTTCATTGTTCTTTGATCAACTTTAAATTTTAACCCCTTACAAGTGTATTTATTGTTATTACTTATGGTTTGTGTAACTGTCGTGTTGACTTAGTTTTGACTTGGTTGTCCAGTTCTTGAGACTCAATGAATTGATTTCCTCTCGACTTTTCTAGTAGTATATAGTGAATATTGTTGGCTATCGAATCGTTATATTTTTAAAGGAAAAAAAATGGTGATTGCTGGATATACTAGTGCAACGATGTGTTGGTTTTCCACTTTTCCTTGATTTCGATTTTTGAAGAATATTTATTTGTTTACCAGGATATGGTTCTCACCAGCATCGTAGATCAGATGGAATGTTAACAAGGCTGGTCAATGAGGGACTCATAATGAGAGGGCTTGGGTTGAATCACAGTCCATGGGCACCCCGGACAAGAAAGTATCTGACTTTGTTGATGTAGTTAGGTCTTGGATCCCTCGAAGGGCGGAACCACCAAATGTGTCGAGGGACTTCTGGATGCCCGATCAGAGTTGTAGGGTATGCTATGAGTGTGATTCACAGTTCACCATATTCAACCGCAGGCATCACTGTCGAATCTGTGGTCGAGTTTTCTGTGCAAAATGCACTGCCAATTCTGTTCCTGTGCCATCGGACGAGCCAAATACTGGCCGCGAGGATTGGGAGAGGATAAGGGTCTGTAACTATTGTTTTAAACAATGGGAGCAAGTGGCAACAGTTGATAATAATGGAAGTGCGGATCTTTCGGCCACCCCTTGTCTCAGCCCTTCACCATCTACAACAAGCTTGGTCAGCACTAAGTCCAGTTGCACCTGTCATAGTAGCAGCAGCACTACTGGTTCAGTTCCCTATACAACTGGGCCTTATCAGCGTGTGCCGTATAGTCCCCGTCAATCTTCACAAATGAATCAGATAACAGATGAGCAAGAAAAATTAAATTCTGGGAGGAGTGCAAATCCCTCTGAGGCTGTAGGGAATGTGACTTCTAACCAATTTGGCTATTGCTTCAGCAGGTACTCTTTCTTTTTTGTTGATTTTTTCAGATTGCTGAATGTAATTGTCTTTCCATTCCCTGTAAATATTTGGATTCATTTATGTCCTCACATTTCTGATGCTGATAAAAACATCCGCATCGAGTAAAGATAAAATAAAGCTGAAAATGAGCTAGAGTTTTTGCTTATTGAGAATCTGGTTGTACATAGATGAATGTTAGTCTAGCAAAGATGTGTTTTTGTATGGCTGTGCTAAGATGTGGATTTTATAAGGCTGTGCTACAAAGTTTTGATGTGATCATGTGCTGATACAGAGATGAACCTAATGGTGCTAATAGAGGGTGATCTTTTAGTACTGAAAAAGAGGGTGTCTAGATAGGATCTTGTTTCAAATTAGTTCTTAATGTCATTTGTAGTAGAAATATATATTTGAATAGTTCTTAATGATGGTGAATTCTGCTGTTGTCGTCAAACTTTTTGTTTTTCTGTTCTTACTGTTATTTTATGTTTATTCTTCTGAACCAGGAGTGATGATGAGGATGATGATTATGGTGTTTATCATTCTGATACAGAATCAAGGCATTATTCTCATGCCCATGATGATCCAGTTAACATTCATGGGGGCGACCATGTCTATGGACCACATCAAATGCATCCTGATGAAGATAACATTCAGGAAAAAAGCTCGAGTTGCCTAACCCAACCACAGAATCTTGATCTAGAAGGTGTAGTGGGAATTCAAGCACCTGGGAAAGAAGACGATGAGCCTGATCATGCTGATGGATGTGAAACTTCTCCTTATCACGAGGAGAGCAATTATGCGGAGCCTGTGGATTTTGAGAGTAATAGACTACTGTGGGTACCTCCTGAGCCAGAAGATGAAGAGGATGATAGAGAAGCTGTTGTTTTTGATGATGATGAAGATGAAGGTACCACTGGAGGTGGGGAATGGGGATATCTACGATCCTCCACTAGTTTCGGCTCTGGAGAATGTCGTAGCAGAGATAAAACAAGTGAAGATCATAGGAAGGCCATGAAGACTGTAGTGGAAGGGCATTTTAGAGCTCTGGTAGCTCAGCTCTTACAAGTGGAGAACCTAACTACTTGTGATGAAGATGGAAAAGAGAGTTGGTTGGATATAATTACTGCTTTGTCTTGGGAAGCTGCTACACTTCTGAAGC
>PYAF01002407.1:2627271-2648402 GCA_007407185.1 Glycine tomentella
ATAATGTTGAATTACTTAGGACTCATTACAAAAGTTGCTGCATAAAGAGGGAAAAGCTGGTCAGCCTGTGATTGATATTCTAGAGCTCAATAAGTTGCGCAGGCATATCCTTATCCATTCTTATGTTTGGGACCAGCGCTTGATATATGCATCCAATTTAAGTAAAATTATTCTTCAAGAAAACTCGAAGAGCTTAAATCATAGAGAGAAGTTGCTTGGTTCTAGGGAAAAGGTTGTCGAGGCAGATGTTTCCACTAGGCCAGCAAGAGGCCATAGCAGTTGTGATTCCTTTCTTTTGGAAACAAAACCTGATGGAAACCTAAATTTAGAAAACATTAGCCACCTTAGTCACCATGTGGTTAAAGGTGAGGACAAGGGTAAAGACACAAATCATGATAAGGTTGACCTTTCTCTTTCTGGTGTTGCAAATATCAATGATAAATCTGATTCTGTGGAGTTTGGAGGGGCTGTACATAGGGCTTTGTCTGAGGGGGAATCTCCTGTTGTGCCTAATTTATCTGATACCCTTGATTCTGCATGGACAGGTGACGGTCACCCTACAAATTCATCACTTAAAGAAAATGGTTGTCTACCTCCCGATGCAGCAGCTGTGGCTGTTCATTCACCTGTGGCAAATATAGTTACATCAAAATCAAATTCTGATATTTATACTGCTAATAAAGGTGGGGTTGAGGCTGGATGCACTTCTAAATTGCTTTCCAAGAGACTTGATACTAAATGGAAAGGAATACCTTTTGCAAACGTCTTTGGTTCATTCAACAAAACTTCTTCCTTCAATACAGAGAAGCTTGTCGAGTACAACCCAGTCCACGTTTTATCATTTCGAGAGTTGGAGCGCCAGACTGGTGCTAGACTGCTTCTTCCAGCCGGCACTAATGATACCATAGTGCCTGTCTATGATGATGAACCCACTAGTGTTATAGCGTATGTGCTTGTGTCAATGGATTATCATATGCAGATGTTAGAATATGATAGACCTAAAGACAGTGGAGACAGTTCAATTTCATTGCCGCTCTTTGATTCAACAAGCCTACTTTCTCTTAACTCTTTTGATGAGACAATTACTAATACCTACAGAAGTCTTGGCTCTTTTGAGGAGAACGTGTTATCCACTTCTGGGACTCGGAGTTTGCCGGCTGGGGATCCATTTTCATACACAAAGGATTTACATGCAAGGGTTTCTTTTACTGATGATAGCTCCCTTGGAAAAGTCAAATATACTGTAACTTGCTACTATGCAAAGAGATTTGAGGCTTTAAGAAGAACTTGTTGCCCTTCTGAGTTAGATTTTGTGCGGTCCCTTAGTCGTTGTAAGAAGTGGGGAGCTCAGGGAGGAAAGAGCAATGTTTTCTTTGCAAAAACCCTGGACGATAGATTTATTATCAAGCAGGTTACAAAAACAGAGCTTGAGTCATTTATTAAGTTTGCACCAGCTTATTTTAAGTATCTATCTGAGTCAATCAGTACAGGGAGTCCAACTTGTCTTGCGAAGATTTTGGGCATTTATCAGGTACTTTTTGTTAATTAAGAGTTGGCTTGAATCTTTCTTGTAAACGGCCATTGTTTTTCCTAGTGCAAATCATTGATGTTTTTCTGTTCTCATTGGGTGTGGTTTGTGTCTCTTCTCTGTGAAGGTAACATCAAAGCACCTCAAAGGTGGGAAGGAAACAAAGATGGATGTTTTGGTTATGGAAAATCTTCTTTACAGGCGTAACATTAGACGACTTTATGACCTCAAAGGTTCTTCCCGATCACGGTACAATCCAGATACAAGTGGGAGCAATAAAGTGCTGCTGGATCAGAATCTCATTGAAGCTATGCCAACCTCTCCAATATTTGTCGGGAACAAGGCAAAACGGTTGCTTGAGAGAGCCGTGTGGAATGACACTGCCTTCCTTGCAGTAAGTCTGATGCCCTTCACAAGTTTAATTCTTTACAGTCTAGCATTTAGGTGTACTTTCATGGATTTTCTTGCAGCTTCCTTTTCCTTCTTTGCAAATTTATGATGTTAGGAGGGAGAACTTATGATTAGATATTATAGGAATGTGTGTGTTTAATAATAAATTAGTGTATAAGCTACATCTTTGGGAGTATTTTAAATTTAATAAATGCATGCTATGGTTTACTAACATTAAAATCAAGTGGGAGTATATTAGCATCCAAATGCATTAATTAGAGTGCATATGAAACATCCATTAATATTGTACATATTGTTGCAGTCAATATATGTGATGGACTACTCATTGCTGGTTGGAGTGGATGAGGAAAAGCATGAGCTAGTTTTAGGTATCATTGATTTTATGAGGCAGTATACATGGGACAAACACCTTGAAACTTGGGTGAAGACCTCAGGCATCCTTGGTGGACCCAAGAACACTTCTCCAACTGTTATATCACCACAGCAGTACAAGAAACGGTTTAGGAAAGCCATGAGCTTGTATTTTCTTATGGTGCCAGATCAATGGTCCCCTCCAGAGTTACACCCCAGTGGGTCCCAATCTGACATTTGCGACGAAAATGCGTGAGGCATGGGACCCATTTCATTGATGTGGTCAAAGTTTGAATCTTGTAAATGTTAGTACCATTCCATTGACGCGGGTCTATCCTTCCTTATGTCCATTATATTTGTCTGCTGCATAATGCAGCTGCTGTTGATTTGTGTTGAAAGGGTAACTAAGTGTACAGCAATTCTCCTCTTTTTTGTTCTTCTTTATATATATATATATATCTTGTATTTAATCTCTTGCTTTCATAATCTGTCGTAATTTTGATTTAAAGTTCACAACCTATTGAATGGTGTTTGAATTGTGCACACTGCGTTTATTTTTCTACGGATGTGAAAGGCGTTGATAAATTCTTACAACTCACTGTTATATGACCCGTGTGGAAGTATATATTTGAAAATTGTTTCTTTGTTATTTATGTTATGCCCTTACCATCTTAACATGCCAAGTAATAATTTAAGTAAGCTACTATTATTTTAGTTCCTAAAATTGCGTGGTGGTGTTAGTCCCTAAAATTAGAAAAATGTTGCTTCTTCCCATATATTAGCTTTTTAATTAATTACCTTTTATTTATTTATATCCTAATAATATTAACGACAGACAACAAAAATTATAATGAGTTAATGATAGTAAAATTAATTTTACAAAATTATATATATAGTGTAAAATATCTAAGATGACACTTATTATGAAATAGGATTAAATAAATCTTGAAATTAAAAGTACTATCATTTAAATCTTTGACATAGAACTTATCATTCTAGTTCCAAAATTTCAATGTTAGTTAGAAGATTATACTATTATAGAAATATTTTCCGAAATGCTTTATTCACAAAAAAAGTTACATGCTCACATTTCATAGTTTCTATTTTCATTAGCTGAGTAACTGAGTATCTCATATTTCCATAAAAATGAAAGTTACATATTTTCACTACATTCTTCTACATTTCTTTTTTCCCTTTTACTTTTTCATTTTTTCTTCTAAAACTATTAAATATCATCCAAACATGTCTATGATAATAGCATTCCTTTAAACATCCGGTGATTAAATCAGACTCAAAAGTTGCTTTATCCTCAATCAGGCGGGGTTGTGATCCTGCTCATGCTTCAATCTAATTTCGGTGATCAAATAGTATGAAGAAGAGGGGGGTCAGTTCTCTTGGAGCCATGCCTTCCGAGAGGCCAACCAAGTTGTTGATCTTTTGTCTAAATTTGGATTGCCAATTAATTCTAGCTCAAGAATTTTTTTTTATCTTATTCTGTCTTTTATTATAAATGTTGTAACTTGTAAGGGCCGATTTATCCTCTGGGTTTTAATAATAATAGCATTACTTCTTTTCTTTTCTTTTTTTTTAAAAAAAGGATAACATTCCTAAGGATATCATGTTCCTGGAAATGTAATTCCTGAAATGCAAAACAAACACCTTTAAAATGCCAAATCATGGAGTGACAACGAAGTACAGTATCCTCGCATGAAAAAAACCACTGAACTAAAGGGTGAAAATATGGAAATTAATAAAATATATAGTGCAATTTTTCCTTCAAGACCCTTCCATTGCTCCCCGTTCATTAGAAACAAGAAAGTCGGATCATGTGGTGTGAAATAGCTTTTTTAATCAGTCATTACATGAAAGAGAAAAAGTCAAGTAATCATCTGTACGTCAGCCACAGCAAACAGATACAGGGAACTGCAAAAAAAATACCTTCGGATGGCTGGGCAAATATAGGGTTTGTTGGGACTAATGAAAAAATGTACAACAAAAATATCCAGCAGTGTTAGAAAAGAAAAGGGTATATATAGATCGTCCGCAGCAAAACCACAACTCTGCCATCTCTTGCTAATAATTCTTCTAGAATGTATGTAATCAAGTCTTGTTCAAGATCCTCCAGCTGGGAAAAAATGGACAGGAAATTATCCAATGGCCTTTACATACAAACTAGAGAAAATTATCAAGCTCATTTTGCAGATCCTGTATGGATTTCAGATTAATGATCTGGATCTCTTCACTCGTGTATTCTGATTGTAGTAGGGATTGAACTTGGGTATGGGCTTCAATAATATTTGTCCTGCATGAACACAAGGAGAAACAGCATTAAAATCGGCATGATTCTGAATAACTAGAAAGTAACAAATTCATAATCCCGAGGATAATATAAACCAACATTAATAGGTTGGTTCTGATAATCAAGATGCACTTTTCAAGCACAGGAATACAGAAAAATGTTTAAACTGTAATTATATATTCTACATATAAACTTACTTTATTGGCTTGAAAAGTATTGTTCTTGTTGATGAATTCTGTAAATAAAGCTTCATCCTATCAATCACCCCCGGCAGTTGCTCCTGAATAGCAGTCCTGACCTATTAGACCACCAAACATCAATTTAGCTCAACAAACGAATGGGATTCACAAACCTAATTTTAAAAAACTCATCTATCTATAGATGACTAAGTTAAATAAAATAGATTCCACAAATCAAGATAATGCAAAGGAATATTGTTTTCTAATTTAATTTGTCCTCTCATTTAGATGTGACATTACTAATGTAGATGAGTTTCTGCAAGACCAAAAGTTCTATGAAAAAGGACATTTTCGTTGGCCAGTGATGAACAATATAATACCCCTGAAACAGACATTTAGCACTTATGCTTTATCTAAAGCTACCATGCTTACTTATTTTATACATGAGATTGTAGCCACTGATTTTTATTTTATTTTTAATTATCAACCAAGGGTAAGAATTCTCTTACTAGACTAGATATCTGTAGTTCAATTTTAAAAAATAATGTAAATAATTCTACATTTCTAATTAGTAATGACCTACCTTTTGAACAAGTTCAGCCACCTTATCTGGAGTAGCAAAAGCCTGATCCTTCAGAGGTTTGGCCATAACTAGCTTTTGATTCTGACCCCCTGATGATAATGCAACTTTAACTGCTGTAACCTACAAAAACAATATGAAAAATCTCGTAAAACTATTTCTCTTTATGAAGATGATGCAAAAAGTTAAAAATATTCAGTGAACTGTTGTCAAGAAATGAAATATTTCAAATGTGTTTATGACATGAGATTTGCAGCATCCAAGTAACACAAATTTGTACTAAGAACCATATATATTTACAAGTGCCTTTGCTTTAAAGCCAAGGATCTGTTTTTGGTTCACCAGCTGGCAAAGTAACAAATAACTTGTTTACAGGCAAACCTTTGTAACAAATGAAAGCAAAGGATCCACAACAAGCTTAGTAACTGACATGATGAACTCCTCACAAGTGGCTTTAAGGCTCTTTTCCAGCTCCTGAAAAACAAAATGTCAAAGGCACTAGATAATGGTCTAAATTTGACAATGCAACATATGGAATAAAATGATTAAAGAAGAATCACTGAAAAGACAAGGAAAATTTTGATCACATATTGGTCGACTAATTATACATGCAATCACTATCAAATTTAAACTCTTCAACTTTGAGAGGAGTTATGTCTAACCAATGTTTCTGATAGATGAGGAAAGAGGTATGTTAGGAAATATCCTTGGAAGAGCTAAGAGCCTTAGTAACTGTCAGTTAGTTAGAACAGCATGGATAACTAACTGTTAGTTAGTTAAGAAACCATAAATAGTCAATTAGAGGGAATGGGGGATTAGGAAGTGGGGGGTGGTGAGACCTCGAAACTCATCTGTATTATGTTTTGGGTGTTGGAGGCACCACTATAATAATACACACATTCTCTGTTTCTGGTCCAGTTCTATCAGTTTCTCATCTAGTTTTGCATAAGGAAGGATGAACAAACTGAGAATATACAACCAAAATATCAATGAGAGGCTTGTTTTACAAGTCATTTGACCAAACCATATTAATCCACAAAAATCACAAACCTTCTTTGTGTCAATTTGATTTTCCAAAACTCTTGGAGACAATGTCCTCGCCAATGAAGTTGATCTTGACCATTCAAATAGAGAGGCTTGACCTCTTAGAAGTCTTCGTAGATGCTCCTGAACCATATTCCAATATTGATAGAGACATAAAGTATTAGTGATGATAAAGCTAAATCGACAAAAGAAAAAAAATCCTAATCATGACATGACAATATTAGTAGGCAAAATCAAGATTAAAAAAACTCTTTACATAGCATCCACATACTGATTGAGAACTTTAACATAATAGATCAAAGGATATGCAAATCAACTAGATTAAGAACAAGTGGTTCTTGTAGTTTATTACATCATTGGTAATTTGCTGAGCAAAAAAAAAAAAAAAAAAAACATCATTGGTAATTTTACTTCCTGAATTTCCTGTGTTTGCTTTATAATATCTATTTGGTGCACAATGACACGTATTATTCTCTCATGGAGCAAAAGCTATGCATCTTAAAGTGAATCTCCTCACTGAATTTGTTTTGGGATTGGGTCATCCAATTTGCAGAGGAATTGGGCTGCCCTACTGCTTCCGTAGTCTCCTTAGTTTCTTTTCCTTTGTTCTATTTTCTTTTCTTTTTCAGCCCTTTAAGATATCTTATCCTTAGCCTAGTATACTTGTTAACTGTTTTTTAAACTATTATTTCTCCTAAAAAAATACCTTCCTCTTAGTAATTAGTACATTTAGTCAATGGTTCCAGGCGCAGGTAAAATTACAATAGTATCTATCCTTCTATGCAAAGTTATAGGCTTCCTTTGATAAGAAATTAAGAATCATGACCATACAAGAAGAAGCATCATATCAGTCCTTAACATAACAGTAGAGGAATTCCCACAGTTCCAGACACTTTTTTCATTACAATGAAGTTGAATTATGTGAAGCAAACTGATGAGAATGCACGTGCTTCTTATTTGAGACTTATTCACCTAGTTCTTTCTTTTTCCTCACATTACATGGCAATAAGATGATAAAGAACAATGAAATGAGCGCAAATTGATAAGTGTTTGAAATCAGAACAGCACTGTATTGAACTCAGCTCACAAAAATATATTACTGGGCTAAGAAACACTAACCAGCAAATGAGAGAAATCAAGCTCCTTTTGTGTGACTGAAAATTCAATATTGAAAGGTGCAATCTGGAAGACCAAAAAATGATTACTCACATTATATAAAATCTACTAAATAATTACACAAGAAAGTCTGACAGGATTACTTGCTCCCTTAAAATTAAAAGATGCTTTATAAGGAAGAGCTGTCCATCCATTTGTGATGATCTCTTTGCAATTAATTTGCTTGCTTTCTGTGGCAGACAAGACGAATCAGCAAACATAAAACAAGTTAGTCAAAACAAAATATTAAGCAGTTTCCAAACTTAAATATTAAGCACCATTTGTGTGAATCAATTATTTCAGTATCCTTCATCCTTTTCTACTGTTTTTTTTTCTTTCCAGTTCAAATACGTCTTTAATTGAAGAGAAGAAAAAGATAATATGGCCCAATACAGGTTATCAGATATTTACTCCTTAATAATATTTATATTACATTACTATGATCATGATATAGACCAGATAGCTTATTTTTGCCTTACCTGAATAGATGTTGAGCAAACTTCCACTGCTTCCTGATTGAAATAACAAAAGCTGATTGTTTATAAAATATTCAAAGGAAGAGAATACTGGGTGGGGGGGTAAAAATAGTTAAAAGTGAAACCTCTAATAATACCTGTGCTAAACCCGTGAAAACTGCAGACTCTAAACAACGATACAACTTTGAAAGACATGATAGAGTTTTCTCCAGGGGTGGATACCATGTTTTAAATATATCTGGGTTGTCATCAGCCTGCAAATTTAAAGCAATTTGCAAATTATGAAAGATGGAAGATTAACAATTTTCGAATCTAGATCTATTTACATAAAGCAAATTGTCAAACAAGTGAGTAAATGAAAATATCCAGCAACAACCACTAAATAAATGCGTGTCTGGTTGAGGTCTCCAGCATGTGAACAAACCAGAAATATGCTACAATCACACAGTGACATGCATGCATCTGTGCAACAAGCATGTGATTATCGTAGGAAAACCAGCATGTAATAGTCATCAACCCATCATTAGTGAAAAGCAGTCACAGCTGGATTATCTAAACAAAAAATAAAGTTTCAAAGAAAGACACTTTACAGGATTGATCTCAGAAGTACTTTCAGCAGATCTCTTCAGCTTTTCAGGGTAGTCCAAGTCTTCATTAGTTGGCATGTAATTTGCTATCTGTAATAAGATAAAGAAATAGGGTTTCAAGAAACCAAGATATTAGAAAAGAAATTTAAATTATTATAACGATCACCACAAGGAACTAAATTAAAACAAATAACTAAGAAGTCAGAACATCAAAATAATAATAAAAATAAAAAACCAATAGGTAACCTACCTCATCCCGTATATGAGTCCGAGCACGAAATGTCAACCGCTCATGAACATCTGCTAAAATTCTCTCAAATGTAGGAAGAAGACCAGCTAGTGATTCACTCCTCCTACTATGCTGTTCCCCCAGGACTTCCATTTTAAGTATATCAACAAGTTCACAAAGAAAATCAATATTTGTTTCATGAACAAGTTTGGGACGCAGTGTATCATACAAATATGTTGACCTGCAAGCAAAATTGATGAAATCATGAGTTGCAAATGCTATACACATACTGAGTGTATGGAAATTTTGCTTTTAAAAAATAACATTCACATTAAACAATAAACAATAGATAATAAGAAAGATGGACTTGTAAGCCAAGAAGTATAAAAAAAAGAAACCAAGGAAGGAGCCCCCATTGCAAGTTGGGCATGCATTAAGCACTAATGCTCCTTCACTTCCCATGTCAAACACTATCTGGATATATGAATGCTTCTTCTGTTCAAAGAAAAATAAACCAAGTATTCTTTTAACAGGAATACAAACTTACAGAGGATCCATTAATGGAGCTAAACTTGAAATATCCTTTGAAGAAGCTGGGAAAAAATGATCAAAAAGTTGATGTTCAAGTTGAGAGACCTGCACTTTAAATTACAATCACTAAGATTTCCTTCCATAAAGATATGAAGCAAGTAATATCATTAAAACTTAAAAGTTCACATCTAGCATAAAAACAAATAGAATAATTACAGTACCTGTATGAGATATGCACATCCTGATCTAGTCAACGATGGCAAAGCCTCTTTCTTGGCAAACTCAGATATTCGCCGCTGAACTATAGCTCTTATCTTCATGGAATGAAACAAAGAATCTTGCAATCAGTTGACTTACTAATATTGAAAAAAATATACAAACAATATACAATGACCAAGCATGTAAGTTCTCACCAAAGAGAGGCGTAGCTCACAGTATAGTCTGTGGCATTCTGCCAGAATTTGACCATATTCTTTCCTTGAAGACCTGCTTTCAACCTCTTCAAGTAGTGGCTTAAGCTGCAAAAGTTACATTCTTAATCAGCTTGCACAAAGGAGAGGTAGAGATATGCTGGACAAAAGCTTATTCATTAAAACTGACCACTGTCTTTTCTGTCCACAATAAACCTTCAAATCCAAAGATTTATGTCAAATGGAAAGGCTTACCTCACTTGCTGCTGCCTTGAACCGAACATATATCACGGATGCCTCTACTCCCTCAGAGATAGATGCTTTCCCACCCCCACTTCCACGGATTGCTTCCTGGACCTGATGTCGAGATACATACCAAATTAGATTATAACAGGATTCAAAATACTTGTATCCTTGTAGAATACATATACACACACATATTATCCCCTCAACCTGTTAAATTAACTTCACCTGAGAAGAGGCACCTTTAAGAACAGCAAGTACATGAGAACGCATCATGCCCAATGCTCGAGACTATAAAAAAGAACAATGTTTCCAAATTACTTAAGGTTTAATATTTATGAAACAGGAGAGATATCATAGGACAGACTTCTAGCCATAGACAGAAGATCAAAAGTAGAACAAACAGTTTGCTAAAATTAATTAACAATTCTAAGTAGTAAAACTTATATACCTGGAGTTGCCGAAATTTAAGCAAGTAAACACTAGATTCTGCATACTGTGGATTGTTTTCAACATACCTATATTAAAAGATAAAAAAATGTCAATGATGACATTTATTGTTCAACTACAAAGCAGATAAAGCCAACGTTAAATCGTTTAAGTGACATTCTATACACTGAGCATGCCAAAGTTACAAAGTACTAGAATGAAGCTGGATTTTTACTCACGAGATGCATTCATCAAGTCGTTTGAGAAGTGGGAGAAAGTTTTCATTTCCAACGTTCATGTTTGGAGAATAAAAATTGGTAGCAACCTGTACAGAAGAATTTAAACAAACCATATACACATCACTTATAAAATAATAACTACTTGCACTTTTGTGCAACTTCTGAACAAAACAAAGACCTCTAAACTCTTTCTAAAGAATATATATACAACTGCAATTTTTAAGTTCAAAAAATATACTACCAGATCTACCAGCAAAAGCATGTTGAATAAATATACATGGATATTTTGAAGGATTAAAGCAGCAGGAACAAATACTTTATTTTACAACTGTAACTTAAGAAGTGGTAATTATATCAATGAAGTGCTTGTAGTACATAATGTCTTTACACACTCACGGAAAAAAAAAAAATAGAATTACAAATGAATAATGATTAGCATGTAATATCTCAGAAATTCATAGTAAAAGTTCAGTATATCTCAAAACTTAATTCATTAAAAAAGAACTAAAAGAATCATCAATTTGATGCAAGTCTGAGTTTTTCAGTTTTACAATGTCAGACAACATGTGAAAGTGATCCCTCTTTTATTAGACTAGTGAAAGACAGGCACTACGTACCTTTGTGATATCATAAAGAAATATTGGAAAAAAAGAGGAAGAAAGAAAGATAGAATAGAAAATAGAAAATGAGAAGTTACAGCAATTAGTTTTGATAAATAGGAAGTTAAAAGAAAAAGAAGAGACAATAAAGTTTAAATAAAAAATAAAAATAAAATAAAATAATTATAGTATGCAGTTAAAGGGGTAAAATAGTTTAAAAAAATGGAAACCCAAATGAGGTACTGTCTTTATTATTGTTATAGATTATAGATGTTCCCCAGGAGACAACTAGTCTTAGCACTCATTGTTGCCCTGTCCTGAAGTCCACCAAAATGGCACCTTTCAGTGGCAGATATTATTAGGTGCTAGAAGCATATAAATTTGTATGTCCTATTAGCATGTTCACATCCTTCAAGATGTAACATGCTATTAGATCATTAAACCAAAAAAGAAGAAGGAAAAGACGGTAAACTAAATTAAGGAAAAGATCCAGTCAAGCCAGCAGTCAAACCTTACATTCTCCAGTTCATCAAAGTAATTGAGTTTACTACGAAGTGCTTCTGCAAAATCAATTAGTCTTTGTTTCTCTTGTAGCTGTAATAGGAAAAAAAAATTGTGAGCAAATCAGTCATTTCAGCCAAAGAAGAAATCTAAGGCAGCTAAGTAAGCCTAAGAAAATATCATAGGTTTTCAACTTCCAAATAGGAACAATATATCCAAAAAAAACGTGTTGTGTTACTCATTCATTGTTTCACACTAAACCGATTTTTTTTACCACCATGCATGAAAGAAAATGAAGTCAACCAACCTAAAATCTCCATTTCCATCAACTTGTTTCCTGATTTATTAGTTTAACATATACATTAACCTACATGGTCTATTATTAAAGGAACAAGAGATCACTGGCAAATATAACCTACAGAATAAATTTTGCAATCATTCCAGCCAACACTTCAAAAAACTGAGAATTTATGTGATAGGTAACAAAAGCATACCAGCCTGTCACATGCATCATGAAGTGTTTTAGTCTTTGTAGCTACTGCTTGATGCTGCAACTGTAGCTCGTTGAACAAGTCTAGGGTGTCATCAACCTGCACCAGATCAAGTCGTCCAAATGGAAAACCGAATGAGAAAATAATAGTCACCAAATTAGATACCCGCAATTAACCCAGTAGAACAGAACTAGAATGAAAATGACCTGTTGGAGAATTTCATCACATGTCTGTATGCGATCTGTTAGAGTGTTCACGTAATGTTGATACTTCTCTTCTGTCTACAATTGGAGACTAAGTTAAGAGTCCACAATCAAAATAAACAGATTGTTACACAATGTCGGCATAACAAGACTACTAAGTACTAACCTCTGATTTCATGGCAGCTTCAAGATCCGTAAACCATTTGTAGAACTGCATCAAATTCAAAGAAAAAAAATAACACAACATAAAAAAAAAAAAAACTCACGTCAAGCATTCAAAGCCACAAACCAGATTGCGCAGACAACTTACCTGATTGGTATTGACCATAACAGTCTCAATAGTACCAGAGTCATCAACGGAACTATCCTTCGTTTTAACAGACAAGGCATTGTCTTGTACCGACGCATTCTCTTGAGCCTGCAAATGCAAATTGCATTTATGTTGATTCAAGAGAATAGCAATTACATGTAAATGGCAAAACCTTACCAACTTGAGAGGCAACGGTCGCTCAGAAACGGCGTGAGAAAGCGATACAATCGCGGATTGTTGTTGCTCTGTCAGAGGAGCATTCTGCAAAATCACAATTCACTTCAAAAATCAAATCGAATCGCGGCAAACAACATCGCCAGATCAGATCCGTGGCGGAGTGAGATTTAATTGTAAGCAAAAGAGATGAATTAAGATGATGTGATAAGAATTGAATGGAAATGCAGTTGGAAAATACGAGATCTAGAAATCGAGGTAACTAGAGCTAGGAAAGAAGATAAAAAAACAGAAATGGAAGGGTGATTTGGGGAATAATCGTTGAGGAAGGAAACCTGTTCCCAAGTGGAAGCGAAGTTGTAACCCTTGGAAATGGCAGCGGAATTTGGATGGGATTGAGGTGGACCTCTGCTTCCCATTTTCCTCTGTCTGTCACCGCTTCGCTCTGCTTCTGCTTCTTCTTCCTTCCTTCTCTGTCCCTGCTTTTTTACATAACAACGTACACACTTCCCAGTTTCAGTCTTCCGAACCAAACGCTGCGTTTTGTTTCTCAGTTTGTCATAACATAACTAGTGTGCATTGCAAGGTTTGCCGTCTTATTACAATTTTAATTTAATTAATTAAGTTTACAACAAAATAAAAATATTTAAAAGAAAATAACTTTTAAAGAATGTAAATATGTTCCTCAAATTATTTAATTAAGAATTTCACATATGTCGTTCGTTCAAGGAATTTACATCGGTCGAAAATATTGAAATATAGTATGACGTTGATTTGTTCACAAATTTATTCATCTATTGAAATATTCTAATTAATTAACTAAATTTGTTGCCCACAAGCTTTCATTTATTTTAAAATTGATTTTAATATTTTATTGTATTTGATTTAGTGAATACAAATTAAGAAAAATAGTTTTGTTAAAGCTCATTTCTTAATTTTAGAAACACGTTTATCTCCTTTCCTTTAAGTAATAATAGTAATAAATAAAATATAACTCTTATTCTTCATCGAACAATGGGTCGATCATATGCCTTTTGAGACCATTGAGCTCATCCTTTCTTCTTGGACGAATTTCAATAAAATAAACAATCTGAATATAGAACCAAATACAATAATCAGTTCTGACTAGCTGTCTGGTTGGTTAGCTTACTAATTCATTGGTTAAACTAGCCGCTCTAGCCCGAGATCATTAACACTGTTTTTAAACACAAAAGACCATCATTTTCACACATTAAATTGATTGTTTTTTTAAATGTAAGAAGAACGAGATAACATAACCTCTTCTTTTCAGAACAGAACTGATAATTAGTTCAAAGAATCAAAAGCCAGCTTAAAACTTTGGATAAGTGGATCTCTAGTTAACTGTAACTGAACTCTACAATCATAATTACAAGTTTATTAATATCGATATCACAACACGCGAAGAAACGAACTGACAAATATATAGTGTGAGGGGCTTCACAACTCAACTAAAAAATAGGGGCACCAAACTGTCAAATATTGCAAAATTTGATACAGGATACTTGCAAGTTGTAAATCCCCTGGTACACCTTACAAAATGATATGCAAATAGGAAAACAAAAAATTCAAACATTCTGAAATCAGTTAGTCTTTAACATCTGAAACTCCTTCTGCACAAATCTGAAACCTTGCTTCGGCTTCCGCTAAGCAAGGAGAACTTATCATTTTACAGATCCGCTCTTCCCCTCTCCCTTTCCTGAGAGCTAGCCTGTCATCAAGAAATTAATTAACATCCAGGGTAAGAACAAGCTCAAAGAGGAAACAAACCTAACATTTCATATTTCCAGTTCATACCTCGTTGTTGTGGCATGAGCCATAATGTTGCCTCCAATAGGCTTGATTTGAGGTCCAGCAAAGACTGCAGAGCCATCTACTTGTGAAACTACTTGGTTTGTTATGACAATAGCCACACCAAACTACAATTAGAGAATCAGAAAAAAATATTAACTCCAAAGTCCAAACTGATTCTGTATATTTACCAAAAAAAGTCAAACATGGTATGTTCTATAATTCAACATCCTAAGCCAGAATCTTGAATTAGTTTAGCCTAGAAGGTTAGGTGCACTGCCAGCCCAACTAGGAGTTTTACCTCATCTGCTAATTTCTGAAGGCTCCTCAGGAACTTTGCTAGATGCATTTGCCGAGCTGAAAGCTCCCCCCTTCCAGAGAAATCTGTCCTATAGAGGGCAGTAGCACTGTCTACTATCATTACAGCAAATCTGTGTATATAAAATCAAAATGTAAGCCTAAAAGCCTTTTTTTTTTGCTAGCCAAACAAAAAGAGTTTACACAATCAAATGTCGCTAGTTAAAGAAAATCTTACAGCTCTAGCCTAAGAAATAAAACATGAAGGAGTAAAACACTTCAACTGGTAAGTGATAAGGCAAGATGAGAACAAATAATTATGGTATCATGCATATTTAAAAGGATCATTATGTCAATTTGGTTGATCTTAAAAATATTGAGCAAAGGGAACCATTGCAAGTCACACCTAGTTTCCACCATCATTGAAGCTGCTTCAAGCAGAAGCCGTGATTGATGATCGGTATTGTATGCTCTAGCATAAGCAACATTTTCCAATACATCAGCACCATTCAATCCAAACCTGCAGCACTAAGAAACATTAATACTGAATGCATTGCCCAGATCACATACAGGGTAGCAGCAAAATCATATCAAGAATCATTTATTATACCTATCTGCTATCTGTAAGAGTCGCTGAGGCCTAAATGTGCCCTCAGCATCTATATACATAGCTTTACCCTCCCCACCTCCTTGGTCTAGTGGCAACTACAACATCAACAAGTTGAAACATTTGGTAAAGGTGTGAGAATTACAGGTAGATATGAACCAAAAGTTTAATAAATTCAAATTTTAAAACTGAATGCACCAGAGCAACTGTTATTGAGCATGAATATGTAAAGAAACTAAACTACTTACTTGGCAAGTGACACAGAGAGTGTGACACAACTGAGTCTTTCCAGACCGAAATTCACCATATAACTCGGTGATAGAACCAGTCTCAACTCCACCTGGTAGAAGAACCCATATCAAAGTCAAGACACTACTTCATAGTGAAACTCGTTATGTTTAAAATTCAGATCCACACATAAAAAAGGGTCTTAATTGTTTCCGATTCTGACCCTCCAATATCTTGTCAAGCTCTGTCGATCCCGTGGTTATCTGAATGATTGCATCGCGCTGGCCATGGAGTTCACTAGCACTGGTGAAACCCATAGGCACCAGCTTAGAAGCTGTCAATGAACAACAGAAAACAAAACATCACAACACCCTCACAATTATGAAGAAATAGCAATGAGGGAAACATAGGTGAAGGTGTCTGTTTACCTGCTTCAATGATCTTGTCAACTTTAGCTTCACTGATACCTTTGATTTGCAAAAGATCTTTCCTGGGAGTGTAAGCAACGGATTCAACGGTGCAAATTCCCGCGTCTTTAAGCTTCTTAACGTCCGTGGCGGCTATGCCCGATGCCTGAGATCATAATTAAGCATAAGGGTATCAACAGCAAACACGGAGAGAGGGGGGGGTGTTATGCCCTAAAATAATTATGGGTGTGAATTCCATGCGGAAAAGGTGATATCTGGGAAATTGGATAAATGGGGTGGGAGAAATTATGAAAAAGAAAGGGTTTTTGAAGAAAAGAAGTGAAGGGTGGGTGTTGAAGATTAAACCTGAAGTTGCTCGACGGGTAAAGGGCCATGTTGTATTTCTTCAGCTTCGTCTTGTTGTTGGGGCGTTTTCTTGTGGCGTTGCTGCTGCTGCTCCATAGTTGCTGCCAACATTCTGATTCTGAAAGACGCCTCAAATATTCAATTGTTGAGATGAGATGGGTGAAAGGGAAGAACGAAAATGTGTGGAGTGGTGTGGGGGTGAGGATTCAAAAGAATTGGAGTGGCGCCAAAATAATATACTTCTCTCGATCCCAAGAAGCGTACACCACAAGCTTAACAAGAGAGATTTAAACCAAACCAAAAAAATAACTTCATTTTTTTTTATACTTCAAAAAATAAGTAAGTTAATTAATTGAAACGCGCACACAGATAAGTGGCCTTCTTTTGGCAGTTGCTATTATCAACTTTTTCTTTTATTAAGCTTGTCATCTAAAAAATGTTAGTTATTAGTTTATCAAGTCAATTTTATATCTCTTCGTAATAATGATAATTATTATTTTCTTAAATTAGTAAAATCTAAAAAGATCAAAATTAATAAATATTTTAAAGAAATAAAATTGAATTTAACTATATTTATAGAAATTAAAACAATTAATTATTTTTTTAATTACCTGAACTTGGCACATTTTTTTGCTTGTTTTTAAATATTTGATAGATCTTTATTGAAAATTAGTTAAGAATTAATAATTTTTTAGATTGTTCTATGAGAAAATGATACTCATATTTATTACTTTATTGTTTATATGATATGATGATTTATATATTTCTATGAATTTGATGTATTTAAAATAAGAATGTGAGATGTATTCAATTTTAATTTAAAGTCGATTAAATTTAAAAGATATTTTAATCTAACAATATTGAGCATATATATTCTTATTTCTTTACTTTATATACTTTCTCGCTTTCAAAAAAACAAAATCAATTAGAGGTAGCTCATTAGTTAGTTGAATAATAGTTATTAGCAAGTATATACGTGCTTATAAATTGTCTTAAGAGTCAGTGAGTCGTGTTTTTATCTTTTTTTTAAATGTTAGTGAATCAAATTGGTTATATCAAGTTATCATTTCTTTTTACGAGTGAGTTTATTAATCCATCAATCTCATAGTTAATAATTTTGGTGGATCGACAAATATTGTTTTATAAAATCAAATTTTTTATTTTAATTTAATTTAATTCCTTAATTTCAAAACCTTTATTTTTCTCATTACAAACTTAATTCCTATTATTTCCAATCTCTTGAATATTTTTCCATTCACAACCCTGACGTTACAGTACAGCCCGCTTACTTTCTAAATTATATATTTTCTTATCTATTTTATTATGCTAACTCACCAACCTACTATAAAAAATCGTTAGAGTTGACTTACTCAACCTATTTTTGAAAAATATTCAACTCTATGTCTTTAGAGTTCATTTATTTGGTGCATTGAAAAAGAGTGAATAATTTTGAAATGAAGTATGGAGCCTGCATGATACAATTTCATCTTAAACACGTTATTGATCACATGGACATGTTATTTCCGCATTAAAAAAAAATCCTAACATATAACACTGTTGATGATACCTTTATTTACCTCATACTGATCAAGTTGCTGACAGAACACAAAAAACCATATACTTAATAATAAGCAAAGACATTAGTAAAGTAATAAATGCAGGTTGTTACCATATACTATATAACGTTAACACTTAACAGCACATTGGATGAACCAGGTTCACTCAATTAAATTAGTAGCTTTGTAATGGCAAGAGCATTACTACAGAGTTCAGAGAAGCAACGATTCCTCTCAGTAAGAGGAGAGGTAGAATCACTGTCCCGACTTTGCATGTCCTTGAAGCCATCCTCACATGTCTCAGCATCAGACATAGCAGCAGAAACCAACGTGTCCACTTGGTCACAATCTCCATCAGCAAGTGCCTCTTTGGAGTCCTTCAAGTTCTCTATGGCTTCTGAGTATTCCTCTGCACAGTCACTTAAGCAACGTGACGCGTAAATGTTGTTGTTGGAGCCATAATTGGCAGCAGAAGAATTGGACTGCAGCTCATGAACATAGGACAAAGTGTCTGCAGCATATGTTGTGCTGAGATTCAATGCAATCTCACCAAGCACTTTTAGATCTGATGTCTTGCTAGCAGGGACTGATCTCAAGGTAGAAATGCATAGTTCGAAATGGAAGGTGTGCTTGCAGGTTGCTGTGACCAAATCCTCTCCTTCTGTGTTCAGTGGCCTAGCACATTGACCCAGCAAAACAAAGCAATTCATCAGCAAGATTGGCAGAACCAAGCATTGATTAAGAGCTTTCCTTGATGCCATCTCTGACTCTGATAGTTTAGGGGCTGCGGTAGATGCATATATATTGTTGTAACCAAATTAGTTGATATATATTAACATGGTATGATATGGTTGACAGATAACTATATCCCTTAAATATTAATCACATTTTCAATCCTCAAGTTTGCGCCCATAGAATAACTTTTGTTGGGAGAGATAAAATCTTTAAACAAATTTTCAGCGACTCAAGAGATTAGTGGTTGATTCTCGACTGGAATATCCGGGTTAGAAATTAGAATATTTTAGTCATTTTTTAAAAGATGATTTGTGTAGAGTGGTTATTTTTCTTTCCGAAGATGACAGGGTGTTTTCACAGTAAAGGTATAGGACTAGTTCAATAGTTCTCGTTAATTTAGTCATAGGCTTTTGCCCTGTTCATGAGGTACCTCAATCGGATTCTACATTGAATCTGAATTGAGGTACTAATCATTGTTAAACTCCATAATTGAATTAATATCATCTTTAATACTATTTTTCTTCGATTCTAGCTTGGGCTACTTTATAAAATTAGTAATTTAATAAATTAATATGATAATATTTTTTGAAAAGATCCTTATACATTGCATTCTAAAGTATCACGTTCACGAACTGCAACAAAAATTATCGGGTTGTTGCTACTATTTTGTTTTTGCAAGATATAGTTTACTGGGATCGTCATCATACCAACCATATCAAAAGGACATTTGAACAAAGGAACTCCAAACCATCTTTTTGATATGCTTTGTAAGGCAAGAATCCAATGGAAATTACCTATGTGGGTTTTCGAAGAGACATGAAAAAAAAAAAAAAAAAAAAAGCTGTGCAGGAACCGATTTCGCAACCATGTGTATCATTTGCATAAATAATATTCTGCTTGTATTATTTATGTAAATAATTAATTAATTTGTATTTTTTAGGTAAAAAAATTCCCAAACGCTCCTTGGCTTTTCTTCTCAAAGTTACCATCGCATCCACATACTTTGCAGAATTGCCATGGCCACCTCCTTCAAGAACGACCATCACCACCTCCTTGGAGACTGCTGTGACAACAACTGGTGTGCAAAGTTATGCAAGAAAAATATTCTATCTTTTAAAAAAACTGTTATTCCTAGTTTTTAACTAATTCTAATTCATTATTTTGAAATTTGAAAACTCTAAAAACTGATCCTGAACAACATTTAGATCACTGAAAGAGGCGTTTTGTAGTTGTAAATTCAGAGAAAATAGTCATACGAAGGTCTTTCCCAAAAATTATTATTGAGGATATTTAATATATATGTATTAAATATTAATATGTTCACATACAAGTCCAATAGGTTATTGTATGGTTATATGGATTCATATGGGCTGGAGCCCAATAGCATACTATATTACTAGGATTTTTCCTAAGCTGGAGGTAACACTGTTGAGCATTCCAAATTTTGATGTTTCTTGGTGTAATACTTCAAGCACCCAACACTATTTACCCTTCTCTCTCAAACTTCCTTATCTCCAACAATCTTAAAGTATTAGCTTCGTGTATCGGATTTGAGCGAGTAAGGTGTTGTTTCGAAGATCTCATCGAGAGGAACTCAAGGGTGTGATCACTTTCGTGTTTCGACGGAAGGATTGACTGGGATCTAAGATTGAAAACCTTACAGCCGCAACTTTTGAGACCAGATCTTGGAAATTTCAGCCAATTTCGTGAGTTGAAACCTTATGGGTTTTGTTCTCCTCGTCGAGACGATCGTTTTGAGTGGTCATTTGCGAAAAACGGACGTCAAACGAAGGAGTTACAGCCGTTTGAAGTTTCTGCAACTTTTCCGGTGACTGTTCATCTTCTCCGGCGAATTTTCTGGCGACTGTTCATCTTCTCCGGCGGACTTTTTCCGGTGATTTTTCAGCAAGTCTTCGGCAACCAAAAATCATTGTTTCTAAGGTTTTTGGGCGCTCCGAACTCATTTTTGGGGTCAAATTTGACAAATTTCACCTCTATAGTGCTGTTTTGAAAAGTTAGAAGGTTTGACATACTTTGGAGGATTTTAAGGTGCACTCTTTCTAACTCTTTTACTTGATTAAAATGGCAAAACATAACTCACATGATATCATAAAGCTGAAATCCTTTGATGTCACTGAATTTCATGGTTGGAAATTT
>PYAF01002407.1:2649944-2675909 GCA_007407185.1 Glycine tomentella
TGTTATATTGATCTCAGAATAGATTCATAAGAATGATGATTCACTTAGTTTGATTGCAAATGTTGTTTGAGTTTAATGTTTTCTAATTAAAACTCATTGATTGATCCGAGTTGATTGTCTTGGACTGGATGTGGATGATTCATGTTTGTTTGAACATTACACTGACTACCTTATTGGATTGTGCTGTATGGTGAACATAAGAGGAGATTGTTGAGGATATTTAATATATATGTATTAAATATTAATATGTTCACATACAAGCCCAATAGGTTATTGTATGGTTATATGGGTCCATATGGGCTGGAGCCCAATAGCATACTATATTACTAGGGTTTTCCCTAAGCTGGAGGTAACACTGTTGAGCATTCCAAATTTTGATGTCTCTTGGTGTAATACTTCAAGCACCCAACACTAAACCCTTCTCTCTCAAACCTCCTTACCTCCAACAAAATTGTTGTGGGAGCGAATTCACATTCAAAGCATTTTAAGAAGTGTAGCGAGCACACGCTACGACGGCGACGATGACGGTTTCGAAAGCAGCGGAAACAACAACTCTCGGAGGTGTCTACGACAAGCTTTGGAAGGTGGCGACAAGGATTGACGACGGTTGTCGGAGCCTCGGAGGTGTCGAGGGTGAATTTTGAAGTCTGAAGAGAGGAGAAACTGCTAGGGTAGAGAGAGAGAGAGAAATAGCTCCTTCTTTTTTGAATTTTATTTTAGTTTGCAGTGATGTTTTGATTAGTTGTTGATAAGTGTCATATATATTTTAGGTAATATGTGATTTAAATGTTTGCATTTATCTTGTGATTTTAAAAATTTTTCTTAGAAATTTCTTTTTAATTTTTAGTTATTTGGTAATAAAAAATATTTAAATATTTTGTTTATAATTTGAAGGTTTATCCATCTATTTCTCAGCAAATTTTATAGATAAATAAATTGGTATATGATGGAAGTAAGGTGAAAGAAGTGGAAATTATTTTTGAAACAATGAGGAGTTGAGTATGAGTATTTTGAATTTTAAAGTGTATTGTTTTTTATCAAAGTCCCCTAAGCAAATGAAATATGTAAAAATAGGAGTTTGTCCAATGGGTTTTCTTGTCTAGAAAATAATGACTTGCATGAACAAATTTACTTGTTGTACAAGACTTGCTCAGATGAGAATTAGGAATCTGGACAACTTAAGCTTTTTCATCCTGAAGTCTTCTAGTCGCCTAGGCAAAAATATATGTCTGGTTGAATATTCATTAAATTTAAAAGCTCAAAAAGACAAAAACTGGGGTATTCACTTTCAAGAGCTTCTTGAGAGAGAAAAGTACAACAGTGGTGTGCAAAGCTTACGTGTTAAACGTGTTGAGTATGTGTGCATACAAGATTTGCTCCGTATACATTGGTTAAGGTTTATAGGATTGACAGTTTGAGGCATTCCTGAGATGGATCGAATGGATGGTGTTCTCCCCCTCGACTTCATAGTAGAAATCCTGTCATGGCTTCCGGTGGATGCACTTTTGCAATTCAGGTGCGTTTGCAAGTCATGGAAGTCCCTCATCTTTGATCCTTCTTTCAAATATTTCGCAGACACCCCAATCCTATTCAACGACCCATTCAATGACGAGTATAACGTCGTCATCGCCATTTCGAGCAGTAAATTAAATATAACGGAATTGAGACTTAATTGCTTGGTGACAATTGTTTGGAGTTCACGAGTCTATGCAGACAACATAGCACCAGGGGATACTCTAATTCCTCGCAATATAGTTTGCTTGAATTCTACTGACTATGTTCAAAGTTTGGTTTTGCCTTATCGTATTTGAGCTACTCTGTTAAATCGAGACTGGTTTCAGAACCTTGTCGTCATTTCATGCATGGACCAGACATATTTTCTGTCTGACTAATTTTCTTTTTATTATAAATAAATGATTTTTCCATAAGGAAATTGCTTTCTCTACAAACGGTTTGAAACAATAAACATTGCTTTATGCCTGTTGCATTTAGTGGGCTGGGAGAACCTCATTTTGGGATTCTTTTCTGTTCTGGGTTTGAATTCACTTTGTTATGCAACAATTCTAATTAAAAAATGTAAATCTGTTGAAGAGCTAATTAAAAATCAAAATTGGGACTCAGAGAGTCACACACTAATGGAGAGTGCAACATGTGCCTGTGTTTGCTGGGGTGATAGTCAATTTTGAGTTGTAAGCTATCACAGTCCAAAATTTGCATCGAGTATTGCTGATTTTGTGATTTTGTCCATTCTGATCTGGTTCTGCTGATTTATGTTTATCCTCATTACTGTGTGAGCCAACACTTTCAAGAGACGGTCTTCTTGTGATTTAATCTCACTCTTGATGCTTGTTAATACTGTCATGATGCCCGATTAATATTGGTTTGTCAACCTGCATATGTTCAGATTCAATCATGTATTGCACCTCTTTTTTTGAGTTTAAGACACTTACTTTGTATGGTAATGAAACCTGATTTAAAAATGCATCTTTATTCAAAACAAAACAAAAGGAGAAATAAAAGAATGTCTCTTATGTTTCAGGTTAATAAGTAATTTCAATTTTATTTACACGTTTCATTAGTAGTCTAACCGTTGAAAAAAAGAAAATAATAATAAGGGTAAAGAATAATTAAATAAAAGACTTAATTGCACATGGATTCTATTGCTATAGTCATTTGGCGAATTTAGTTCTTCTGTTTCTTTTTTTTTCCTTTTTTTGAGATTTTGATTGTACAAAACTTTAATTGTACAATTTTGATTCATCTGTTAACTTTGCAATCAAATAAAGTGTTATTGACAGCTCGGAGTTCACTACAGACTCAACTTGTTTTTATCAGCAAGAACTGATAATCGATGGTATAATAATTCTTCTATTTACTTAAAACATTTGGTGTCACAATTCTATGCAACTATATTCCACCCCACTGTAGTTAGTGCAAGATTACAATTCAAGATTAAATGTCTTTAAAAATTTACGGTAAAAGAAAGAAAGAAAAATACAATTCATCAAAATGAGCAACACCATCAAGTTTATTTTCCAGTGTGCCTAATTAACAACATGTAGCAGCAGCAGCTCAAAGGCTGAAGCAAGAACTAAAGTGGTATGAAATTCGAAGCAAAGGCGTTTAATTGTAGAAGCCTTGCGTGGCAGGCACGCCCGTGTTCTGGAGCCATGTGCCTCTCAAGAAAGATCCCACAGTGAACTGGCTAGCCTCATCCCTGTTAATGACTTGGTAACCAGGCCACTTGATCCTAGCATTGGTGCTGGCACCAGGTCCTGTGTTGCCGTACTCAGCGTAGTACAATGTCTTGAGAGCAAAGTCTCCCTCCCAAGCTGTCCATCCATCGGGGTGAATGAAGTCACCTATTTCCGATTCCATCACAATTGTTCTCGAGAACTCCTTCCACGGCCTCCCAAGGTAGCTCCTGATCTTGTCCTTCTCTGGAACCAGTGAATCATCAGGCTTGATTGTGCACTTCTGCAGCACAATTCCAGTGACTTGTTGCTTGTCAACTCTCCCTTGAGCAGTCACCATGTTCTGCTGGTTTTCCAGTGGCTTCCTAACGACCATGATGCAGTTCTGGAACACGACAGCTGCGTCGCCAAAGATGAAATCTATTGTTCCTGTAACGATGCAGCTCCTGTAGAATTGTCTGTGGGCTTGGGTGTATAGAGTGTCTTGGTAGCCCTCGAACCGACAGTTGGCAAACACTGCACGATCCGCCTGCACTCTTGCAGCCACTGCTTGGTGCCCATCAGGGCCTGCAGTGTTTCTGAATCCCATTGCTAGGCCTATGAATCCATCTCCCTCTACCACTGCACGTGCATCGCAACAGAGTCAAAACAACATGTTACTCATCTATGATACATCAGATTAAGTCTTGAAATTTCAAGAACCTGTAATGTTATGGACTAATATGATGGTGTACTACATTATAAATATGTTTAGTAGTAAGGAAAAAGTAAGCCCCTTAAATGAATCTGACCAATGATATTTTATTAAGGATTCCATTAAGGTCTGTGTGTATGAAAAAAAAAGTTGTTGAAAGAGATCAACTCTTTATATTGATCTTAATATCTTGAGAGATTAGTCTTATAGTTTTTGGTTGAGGATACTCAGTTCACCAAAAAAAGTAATACTGTTGTGCTTTTTATGAAGGGAGTTAAGATTTAGACATACCAAAACTTGCAGTTAGGAAAGTCCTGACACCGTCCCTAAAGTTTTTGTTGCCAGTGATGATGCTCTTTTGGGATCCATCACCATACATGGTTATATTTTGCATTTTCTTTGTTATGGTCACAGTCTCATCGTATACTCCTTCTTTAACAAAAATCACATACCTGCATGTTCACAACACCGAGAATATTATTTATAGCTGAAACGAGATCAAACATAAACAGCATATACAAAAATGCAACTTAGAACAAAGATGGGGTCTCTCTGATCATGAGATGGTTGGAATTCTCTCTCCCACGTCCTAGAAAGAGATAAGAGATGGAAGTCTGGAGAGTGAGAGGTGCTTACCGTCCTTCAAAATTTTGAGGGACAGCATTTAAACATTCAGAGATGGTTTTGAAGTCTCCACTGCCATCTTTAGCCACGGTGACATTAGGTGCAGGTTTGTTATCCATAGCCTTCAATACCCTTCGGTCCTCATGGTTCATCCAAGAAGGAAGGCCATCGGCTTTGTCTAGAGAAGCAACTGGGGAGTTGCTGTTCTCAGACAGCAACGAACGGCTGCCACGTGCTAGTGTTTGGATTGTAGAAAGTGCCGATGCCACCTGAGACAGAATGGCAAGGGAGTTGCTAACGAATTCCTTGGAATCGTTGAGGAGAGTCTGAAGTTCAGTCTTTGTCTTTCCCTCGGGAAAGCCATCAACACAATTCTGTTGGAAGGAGATGACAGCACTGAGCCAGCTGTTGAAATCAGGAGTCCTTTGAGAAAGGTTCTTCATCTCAACTTTGTTAAGTTCGGAGATGGAGGTTGCAATGTCGTCCTTGGCATCCTCAAAGAGCTTCTTGCAATCTTCAAATGCACCTTTCTCTTGCTCAGTTTCAAACTTCATGGAGATGGTTTTGTTGAAGGCCTTGCTAACCTCATCCTCAGCAAATTTGACATATGCCTTGAGAATGTCTTTTGGTTGCGTGAGTTTGGGGTCATCCTCCATTGCCTTGTTAAGAGGGTCTTCACATTTTTCCTTGTAGTCCGCGGAGCTGCACACCAATTTCACCATCTTCTCCGAATGCGCCACAACGTGATCCTCGCTGGGGGTGGTAGATTGTTGTGAATGGCCATGTGACTTGTTTTCATTGCTTTTTTTGTTGCCTGCTTCGTTTTCGTTTCTAACCACAACGAAGAGTACTGCACCTATCATGGCAACGAGGACAACGGATGAGACCACGCCAATCATGATCCTCTTCCTCGTCTTTTGCCTCTTCTCGTTCCTTCGCCTCTCTGAGATGAGATCAAAGTCCTGAAACGCCATTGTGAGAGTTTCTCTAAGGCAGAGGAGACTCTCTGGCTTCTCTGCCTTAGGTTCAAACTGAAACCAGTCGCGGAGAATAGAGGTAGAAAGAGATCCAAGGGAGGGTTAGTCCTTTGACTCCTTTTTACAACTTGTCTGTGTTTCATCGTTTCCAACTTTAACGTGGTTTCTTTACAATGGAGTGTGGACGAGAGACATTTCAGCTGTTTCTATTTTAGGGACGTGTGACAGTTTCCGATCTTCCTATTTCTATAACCTTATTTACCGCTAAGTTTTCATACCCTTTAGACCAACTTTCATTATCCTTCTCTCCTTTCTCTATGACCAAAAGTAGAATGGAAGTGAAAACTTAAACAAACCAAACATCATTATGGTATGCCACATCTGTTTCAAACTAGTAAATTTCATACCAGTAATCCTAGGAAGAAGCTATATCTGAAAAGCAGCACTTTGTTTATTTATATCTTGGTTATTTTGATTCACTCTTTCTCCTAAAAAATTGTCGTTTGTTTGTCCAATCTAGGATCATGTTTAGTCTTATAATAACTGATAATTTCGATGAAAACGTCCAAATGTCAGCAATACATCTTACTGACTAAGGAATAGTTGTAAATTTGTAATCCACTCTTTTTTAAAATAAAAAAACCTAAATTTACCTGGTATATTTTAACACCAATGGCATAATTGTGATCTCTTGTTTAAGAATAACAAACGTATGCGTTTTAGAAAATTTTGAACCAATGTATGGTTTAATCATTAATGTGGGAGTAAATACTCGTGCTAATCACTCATTTTTCTTGATTTTAGTTGTTTGGCAATTGGCATAGGGCAGAGAATCCAAACCTGGCAGCGTAGTTAAAATTCCTAGCTATTTATATTTATATAAGACTTTTTTTTGCTGAATTATATTTATGTAAGACATTTATGATAAAACATTAAACTTAGATAAGAATATACAAATATTTAAAGGAAAATGCTAAATAGCTCAAAATTATTTAGCAATTAGCACTAAGTTGCATGACAATACTTGACATCATTCGGAAGTATGTTTCCCCCTTTTATATATTTTGTGTTAAAAAAAAACAATTTTATAATTGAAAGTCATGAAATTAACTTTCGACATAGAGATCAAACTCACTCGTCTATCAACTATGCTGGTTGTTTGATCCTCTCTCTTATAGTTTGATTCGTCAAAACAACTGATTGTTTCAACATATTTTGAAACATCTTTTCAAATTTTCACGGCACTAATCTACCTTAATCATATTAAAATTAGACACTCACCTTTTTTTATTTTACAATAGCAAAGGCCAAGTGGAACAAGCTAAACCTATTTAATCTCTCTTTTTCTTTTTAATTAAATCCCATCATCATAAGGGAATGAAGTAGAGCCAAGCCAAGCATCACCAATAATAAACTCAGAAACTGTGAAGTTGTAGGCACTGTCGTAATCCATTACATGGTACCCAGTCCAATTAACTCGGTTATCAGTTCCTGAACCAGGCCCATAATTAGCATACTCTCCATAATACAAAGTGTCCAAGCCTTGATCACCTGACCACTCTTTCCACCCACTGGATCAATAAATTGATCAATGTAGGACTCAAGAAAAACAGTACGAGAATATACCCTTCACGGCCTTCCAAGGTAGCTCTTGACACTAGCAAAATTGGAGTACAAATATGTTGTGGCTAGAATTGAACAGTTTTGGATTGACATGCCAATGTTCTCATCGGGGGAATCTCTGGACTGTGCAGTGATGACAGTGAATTGACCAGGCATTGGCATCCTTGTGATAATGTTGGATGCTTGTAAAACCAATGCTGCATTTCCAAATATGTAATCTATGGTCCCAAAAATGTCGCATTCCCTATAGAATTGTCTAAAGGAGTGGACATAAAGAGTGTCTTGGTAATTCTAACGCACGTGTCAACCTTCTACGTCAGTCCTATTACAAGAGCACGGATGTCTCCCCCTCAGTAGTCGGGCTGTTGAGCCAACAGGTTATCTTTAATGCTCATTATTCAAATGTTATTAATAATGTTACAACCTCCTTATCAAATGGCAGGTACCTAATCACCTATAAGTCACCATATAATCTACAAGTTACGGATTTTCTATAAGGTACACATTATCTGTAAGCCTAATAACAATCTCGACAAACAAGGACCAGGGGCTCTCCATCCAAGCTATAAATGATAGGTTCCGTCTAACCTTCACACCCACACACTCACATGGATTGAGATTCTCACACTGAGAACACCAAACACATTCTCACCAATACCAATTTACACTGAGAGACATCTACTTTTTACACTTATTCACGAGCACCTATACGCTCATTGATATACACACTATTATACAATATTCTTACATGATTAATGTATTTATTTGAGTGTCAGAGTCTTTTTCTTTGTTTTGCAAGTCCCCCTCTTAACAAGGTCGACACATCCTCCGACGTATGGTATCTGAAATCCATCTTGGTCACGTTGATCTTGATGTCCACCAGTTCCAGATTTTGGTAAGAAAAGTAACCATACATGGCACACATGTAGAAAGCAGTGAAGTCTACATTCACTCTCAAGGCCACTGCTTGATGCTTCTCTGGCCCTGGCTTGTTCTCAAAAGCTATATCACATGCCAGAAAGCCCTCACCAGATATAGCTGAAAAAGAAAAGCAAGAGACAATGGTCATGCAATTGCCATTTTGAGCAAATCAAACATGTTGCTAAGAGTCGATAAGCTTTTCGTCGAGTGAAAAGAAGAGAAATGAATTAAACTTCTCTCATTAATTAAAGGACAAAACTTTGATATAGTTACTTAGTTGTTGTTTTCCTATCAGAATTGAAACTTCACCTCAGTAACCTATATTGGTATTTATAAACCTTTACACAAATTATCAAGATGAAACTTCAATTATAATTGGATAGGTACTGCATCTAAGTTTTTTCCTTAATTAAACTAAACTTATGTACCTCAACCATATTTAGAAGCTGCCACTTCTCTACAAGTTCCTGTAAACTTAACAAAGTTCAACATACTTTTCACAAAAGTGTCTTAAAGTTTTACAATTAAAAAAGCTCTCATAAGCTAAAAGCTTATCCAAACTGAAACTTCAACAAATTAGGCACTGACTAATTCGTTATAGTTTCAGTACACAAAATCAAAGTGATCAATTCAAAAAGTTATAACATAAGGTACGTTGATAGTTCCATCCATAAAGGGTTTACCTAAAGTTGTGGATCTGAAAGTGGTCCAGCCATCAAAGACACTTCTGTTGCCAGGAATAACTGTAACATCCTTTCCATCGCCAAGCAGAATAATATTGGTCTTATAACTTGGGATTTCAACACTTTCCTCGTAAGTCCCTTCTTTGACATAGATCACTGTCCTACCAGCACTGTCATTTGGAGCAAAGTTGATAGCCTCAGTGATGGTGCTAAAGTTCCCCGTTCCATCAGCAGCCACAACAAGCTCTCCTCCATCATTGCTTTGCAAGAGACAGCGACGGTTTTTCGTCGACAACCACAACAAATGCCGGTTCTTGTGTCCTTTGGAAGCCTTCCTCTCAGGCTTAGGGAGCATTGAGAGAGAATCACTGACATCTTTGTGAGAGCTTATCAAGTACTCTTAATAGTGTCAACATTGTGACCAACCTAAAATCACGACTCAAAAATATACATTTGTTTGTGGTCATTCATATTATTGTTTGACTAAATCGAAATCCTAGGAGTTTTAAATATTGCTTTTATTCTTTTAAGTATTAAATGCATTTATTTATTATTTTATTAAATATTAGGATAATTAATAAAAAATATTATAATACAATATAATATTACTCAATTTGTTACTTGTAAGTTTGTTTTATTTTAATATTTGAAAAGATAATTATAAAATTATAAAATAAGTTTATAACACATACGATTTTTTTAACCTGGGCAACTTTATATAGGATAAGCCTTATTCATTATCCACCCTTCAACTAACTATCGCTAACTAGTTATTATGATTTCTTAAAAAAAGTGTTTTTTTATTTCCTATTTATTTAGATAATCTCTCTCTTCCTATCAATAAAATAATAATTAATTAATACATATTTACCGCCTCTGAAAATTATATAGTTGTTTCATTCCACCAAAATAGTCTTAATCAATATGAAGAGTAAGACTCTTTCACTGCTACTAAAGAATAAGGTTATTATTCAAGTTGTTTCCGAACATCCAGAAAATCTTTGATAAAGAAGTCTCGATGTTATAAAGGAAATTGTGTTTTCGTTATGCATGAATCATGATTGTATGAGTATATAAAATCTACACTAAATGGCTCTGACTTTTTCAAGTTATTTGACATAAGTCTATTGAATGTGTGAAGGAGAACTTTTATTTTCATAAACTTTGTTAGCCGGAGAATATAACAATGATGCTAAAAAAAAATGGTTCAAATAGAATATTTAAGTTGGACGGTTTCCAGAGGCAATGAATAACATTAATTAGGTACTATTTTATTGATAGGAAGAGAGATTATATCAAGGTGGGTCTGAAAAAATAAATAGGAGAGAAAAATCACTTTTGTTAAGAAATCATAATAATTAGTTAGTGATAGTTAGTTGAAGAGCGGATAATTAATAAGATTCTGAGCAAAGTTGCACAGGTTAAGAAAATCCATATATACAATGTAGTTTGTTGGGACTTCATTAATTAGCATTGGCTCGTTGTAAAATAGTAGTAGTATTTCTCATGCAATGATTTGTCACCACACCAAATAAATAAAGTCACCCCCACAGAGAAAACTTCGCCAAACCAATGGACTGTTGTTGAAGCTCGTTAATGCTAACTGCAAAACTCTTAAATGCACTGAATCAGCCAGACGGAAAAGAGTTTTTTTTTTTTAATGATAAATAACTATATAATTTATATTAAAAAAAATTGACGTTATTATGTCCAGATTTCAAGATGAACTGAGTCGAAAATAATTTGGAAAATTATAATTTCCTCTTTGATGCTTAAATCATACTATTTTTTAATTTTAAAATATGGATGATATTTGGAACTATGTTTAATCCGTACTTAACAAAAAAAATACTATTTATTTTTTAAAAATATTTTTACCTATTAATTAATTAGCTAAGCATGAAATTGTACCTCTTTTATACTTATTTCGTCCTTAATTATAAGATTTTTTTCCAAAAATTTATTTGTTCATTTTTATAAAAAAAAATCTTAATTTTTAGATGCATTAATTTTTTTGTGTGTGTATATTTAATTATTTTTTCTTCAAACATTAATGAAAAATAATTAAGTGGATAAAGAGAAAATAAAAGTGTAATTTTAGAAAAATAGTATAAATAATTAATAAATTTAATACAATAACTATTTTTTTTTAAATAGCATGAATTAATTTAAAAAATCTTATAATTAAGAAGAAAGAAAAATATATACTAACTATATAAATAATTTTTATCAACTATAATTAATCATCAATCGACATGACAGCTCCGTGTTAAAACTGCACTTATGCAATGCAACACAACACACGTATATTTGTTGCCTCCATTTTCTCCAAAACGAAAAACACCCAACTATATCTTTCAGGAAACAAATGTTGCATGTGGCTGATTGTTTGGCAGCCAAGGGTCATGACAATATCCCTATAGGAGTGCACATTTTCGAGCTACCTCCTGTAGAATGCAAGAGTTTGCTTTGGAGTGATTGTATGGGAACTTGTTTACCTAGAGTTATTCGTTTGTAATGGCTATAACCTTCCTTTAATAAAAAAAGAAAAACATCAAACTACCCAAGTACTCGATCGCAAACCAAAAAATGGAAAATCTTTAATAATCAAGTACCAATTAATTAATTGAAGTGAACACGGACCCATTCACCTCTTTCTTTTAATACCTTTTTTTCCCCATGATATAAACTATAAATATATAATAACTTTATATAATTAAGTACAAGAGAATGCCAAGGCGTGGCAGTAGTAGTTTATTTCTGTTAAACTGTGAGTCCCGCATTGAAGGTTACTCCAGTTGAAGGCAACCATAGATTCCCCTCAATAAATTGAGACACTGTGAAGTTACTAGCCTGGCTCGAATCATTCAATGCATGGTACCCTGGCCACTTCACACGGTTAGCAACTCCAGCACCTGCTCCTGTGTTCATGTACTCAGCATAGTACAATGTGTCCAATGCAAAGTTTCCATTCCACTCCAACCACCCTTCTGCCTCTATCACCTCACTCATGTACGATTGCATGAAAACGGTTCGTGAGTAACTCTTCCAGGGTCTCCCCAGGTACGTTTGTGTGGTTCCAACCGAAGGTATAAGATCAGAGTCTGCAGTTATGTTGCAGAACTGGAATGAGAAACCGGTTGGTTCATTTGGGTCTTTTCTACCGTGTGCTGTGATTGTGTTCTTTTGGTTTGGCAAGCCTTTTTTTACTCTTAGGAAGCAGTTTTGGAACACTGCAGTGGCGTCCCCGAAGATGTAATCAACTGTGCCGCTGATTGTGCAGTCTCTGAAGAATTGGCGCATTGTGTGGGTGTAGAGACTGTCTTGGTAACCGAAAATCCCACATCGGAAGAACACGGAGAGGTCAGAGTCTGATCTTAGTGCCACTGCTTGGTGCTTCTCAGGCCCTGCTGTGTTCTGAAAGGATATGTCTCTTGCTATGAACCCTCTGCCACTCACAGCTGCACACACAATTAAACAAGTACAAAATGAGAAGAAAAGAATTGGTAACAATATTGTTACAGAATATTCACTGATTTTTTTTTTTATAATCAATATCCGTCGAAAAAACTTATTGATTATTTTTACGATAATTTTTCTCTTTTCAATCAGATATCTTTTATTCACAAGTGCTAAAAGATCTTGTTTAAAGGGATCGAATCAATTATGATTAGGACCACAACTTACAACTTATTGGTACAAAATGAGAATTTGGTTAAACATTTCCGTCAAGATGGTTTTGAGGATTTTAATTGCATGCACGTGCTCATTTATTGTTAATTATCGGTTAGTTGCATATGTGGTGGATTATGTTAGTTATTGGCTAATACATGGTTAAATAACGAGGCCCTACTTACTGTTGAAAGTTGTTATAAGTCGAAATTATATATTAAATCACTTCCTTCAATCTTGTGTGTTCAGAAGGGATTGTTCCTAATCAGAACAACTTTGACCCACTGCATTCATTGTTTTATATTTGCTGATTCATTAGGAGTTAGCTTGCAGACATGGATTATGTTGGTAATGAGCCTGGATTTCCTGGAATGGAATCTTCTTCTTCACACTAGCTTGCTGACTATACTTTTATAGTTTTATTTATTCTGTCATGGATTACTTCCATGATCAAATTTTATAACTAAATACCGTTATCTTGGTTTGTTTTGATATACTTACAAATATTTTATGTAAACTTTAGTGATCAACACGTATTTAATATAATTCGTATTGGTATTATTATTTTTTGCCGTACCAAAACCTTTTTTAAAAAATAAGATATCATGACTAGGGATTTAATTTGGTCCATATGCCGTTCAAAATATCATTTAATCATATTTTCTGCTAAATAAACATTTTGTTAGAATTTTTTTTTTAAAGGTTATGGTATTCTACAGAAAGTAATGTAAGGGGCCCCTATCGGTATCGCATGGCAATCGCTTTTTTTTATGCCAGCAACTTTCGGTTTTCATGAACAGTATAAAGCTCATTAATTATTGTTATTCCTAGTAATTTTCAGTTATTTATTGTGAAACAATAAAACCAATAACCCAACTCAACAGTAATTAGTTATTGTCTGCTAAAATTTATAAACGCACATAAAGAATATTGAAATTCTAAATTCGTGAGGGAGAAATTTCGGACGACAGACTTTCGTAATACAAATATTTCATGTTAGTCTTTAAAAAATACAAATATTAATTTTATTATTAGACTCATTAACGTTAAAAAAAAAAAAAAGCATGGTAAAAACTTCCCGTTATCACGCTAGCTATTACCGTATCTTGTAGGAAATCAACTTTAGGCTTCAAGAATCAAGATAGAAGATTCCATCGAAACACAAAGCAGTTTTTTTCAATTTTACATGATATCCTACGCTTTTATTGTATTTTATTTTTAAATTTTACAACTATCAAAGAAAGAAGGAAAGCGAAGAAAAATTGTTTTATTTCTTGAGTTGTGTATAAAAACCTTAAAAGAAACAACTGTAAAAAAAAAAATACTATTATAAACGTGATATTAATAAAATATTTAAGGAATACTAACGTTAAAAAAAGCATGGTGAAAAGTTCCCGTTATCATGCTATTACCCTATCTGGTAGGCAATCAACTTTAGGCTTCAAAATAGAAGATTCTATCGAAACCCAATGCAGTTATTTTGAATTTTGCATCATATTCTGTTTCTTTTAATTTAATGTTAATGTTATTAAAAACAAAAAGAAGAAAAGCGAAGACATAAATAGTAGTAGCATATACTTACCGAATGTAGCTGAGCGGAAGGTGGTCCAGCCGTCGACGACACTCCGGTTACCGGAGATGACGGTGGCATCCATCCCCTGTCCAACCATCATAATATTCCACTTCTTCTTCTTGATCTCCACGTTCTCAAAATAAAGACCCTTCTTTACCAAAATCACAAAACGCTTCATGCTATAATCAGGAGCCGCAATCACCGCATCCATGATCTTAGCGTAGTTCCCACTCCCATCTAAAGCTACAGTGACATCAGGAGTCACTCCAATTGCTTGCAGCAGCTTTCTTTGGTTGGGCTTAATCCAAGAAGGAAATTGCCCCTTGCTGCTGGCGTCATCAAATTGATCCTGTACGGGCAGCACCTGCGCAAGAAGCTGCTCCACCAACGACACCACTTGCCCGATACCTGCAGAGACCAAACCCTTGACAATGCTATTTGTCCCTTCGAATCCCTCCATGCACGTCTCTGGATGTGCAAGCGCCGCACTTAGCCATGTCCTCAAATCCGAACTCAGGTTCCCCGTACTGTTATGCTTCCCTGACACACAATCAGAGTTAATTATTCCCCCTACTTTTATTTTTGGTTTATAGTTATAATAACACAGGATGTACCTTTGGGGTTCTGAGAGGCGGAGAGGGCCCAGGAGAGGACGTCAGAGGAGAGGTCGAGCAAGTCGAGGCAGTCGGCGATGGCGGTGCTGAGGCGGAAGTTGGCCAAGGGAGAGCCGAAGCGTGAGAGGATGGAAGCGAGTTGACGTATGGCAGTGATGACTTCGGTCACTGAGCCGGCGAAGTGGCTAGGGGAAACCTTGAGGCAGGCTGAACCTGCGAAGTCGGTGTGAGCAGCAGCCAATGGGGTGCAGATAGCGAGAAAGAGGAGGAAGGAGAAGGTGAATGTGAGAGAGGGTGTTCTTTGTGGCTGCTTTATTAGTGAAGGAATAGCCATTTGGAAGAAGCAGTTGCCAAGAAGGAGTGAGAGAGAGGTTGGATATTTATAGGGGGAGGAGAGATTGGAATGCAGTATCGGTTAGTCTTAGCCAGCCGTGGGAATATGATTTTTTCTTTTAAAAAAAAAATGTTTTTACACATTTATTATTGACAAATTCTTGGATCACTGGAGTAAAGACATTTTTCTTATTCTATTCATTGTTAGTAATGTCAACCTTATAAGTTATTATTGTTTTCTACATTAATGATAATTTTTAAATTTTTTAGGTAGATTAATGATAATTTTTATTTTTTTTAAATAGATGATTGACATAACGAACAATAAATGAATCAGAACAAAAAAATGTCTTATTCTAGTTGCATCTAAGAATTTCTCCATTACTATATTACTATGTTGCTGCTAACAAAATTTGGTATTGGTGATAGAGAATTGAATTCAGCTTTACGTGGATGTTACTTTAATATGTTGATTATGGTCTAGTTAAATGTAAAGTAGTTTTATTGGAACACATAAAGTTGACTTTAATGGTTTTTTTATGTTTTTGAAAGAAATTAATTAATTTTTAATTGTTGACTGATAAACACCTTTGATGTATATACCTAAAAAAATTATTCGAAATACCATAAATCCTTCAAAAAAAATAAATACCCATAAAACTAGTGTGTTGAAAAAATATATATATCATATATTATTTTTTAAAATTTTATTAACAAAAGATAAATAAAAATGATAATCTATATATAATCATTATAAAGAGAATAATTTTATATGTTTGCATCTATCTTTTGAACATTTTTATCCTCGATAGTTATATTTAATTACATATATAAATAATTTTCAAATTCAAACACAGGGTTTTTTTTGCTATTAGTATAATATAATGGAAAAAAAATGGATGAAGTATATTTTTATATAATACTATTCTCTCTAGTGCGTCGACAGTTTCATTGTTTCTGATTATACTTGAGGTCGATCCATTCTATATAGTGAGTCACTTCAATCCAACACTGATTAATCTGAATTAGTACCTAAGAGTAAAATTTCTACGATGCAATAATGCATAGAGAATCATACCTAGTCTTAAAAGTAAATTCATTTTGCAGCTGCATCAAACAGAAGAATATCGCTCAACTCTTGAAAGATGACTTATTGACGAAAATGGGTTAAAAAAGAAAATTATTTATTAATTTCGTATAGTTTTAAAATAATTTATCAAATATGATTGTTTTTTTGTAATCAGTTATATTTATAACTGATCTGACAAAAATTATTCTTTTAAAAAAAGAAAAAACATATTTTTTTAAAAATTATTCTTATATCTTATATGACAAAAATAACTCATTAAATAAATCGTTTCAAAACTACATCAAATCACTAAAAAAAATTCTTTTTTAATCCATTTTGATTAATTAGACATCTATAAATATAACCATTATCTATATATAGTAAATATTTATTTAGTAAAAGATGTTGCTCTAATGGAATACTCACTAACTTAAGCGTCTTCATTTAAGTATTTCTTTTCCATTGCACTCAATCTACTCAAAAGCTTACCTCTATCAACATTTTTCAGTGCTTGTTTAATTACAATCAAGGGTGGAGCTTTCTTATTATAACATAGGGGGCATCCCCCAAACTATAAGTAATAATTTTAAGTGTTTAAAATAATCATAAAAAACAAATATTTATCAAAACTATTAAATTACATGAAAATCTTAATTATTTTAACCCATCAATATTATTTTAATTTCCAATCTGTCACTTATTATATAGTCAACAACCCACCTCTTATTAATCGTTACCTCCTCCTTAGTCAAGAAATCTTGGACCCAGAAGACCAACAGTCTCATCTAAGTCAAGAGATCTGAATAAACTTATTTTTCTATTTTATTATTTAAAAACAATGTAAAAATATAATTTCTCACAAGAGAGGAGACGCTGCGCAACGTAAAAAAGAGGGCAGTGTCGGCGGTAACTTAACCATGCATGTCACAATTAAAGGTTGCAGAACCAAATCCGACACTGGGTTATTGGATTCCTGTTCTTGACACCGCACCCACTGTGACTGCTACTGCTACAGCTTCCACCGAATCCATTTGTTGCATTGACATCGACTCTTCTCTGTTTTTCATTTTTTTCCTTCCTACCACCGTCACCAAATAAAAGAAAAAGAAAAAAAAAATGTCCACTTTATCATTTGGATCTTCTTTATTCTTCCACACCGTATGAAACGAAAAAAAAAAATGTTATCGTTTCCTATGCAAGCGACCCGCGCTTGTCCTTTTCCCTCGTAATTAGACAAAGTAGTATGGGTCTGGCTCATGAATTAATGTTGTTTTCTTTCACTACAGGCAGCCAAAGGTTTCCTTCCCATTACATGGTTTCAATACGTTTAGTAAAAAAGATGCTGACATGCACTAACCATTCAAGAGTAAAACAAAAGATAATATTGGGTAAATAAGTTACATTGATCTTTTTCCAAGAAATGACAAAATATATTTATATTTTTAAAAAGTTTTTATATAAACAAACTTTTTCATGATAATGAATAATTATTGAATATGTCTCTCAACGACATTTTGATTTTTTTTATCACTTTCGATCAATGTCATTAATCAATTATTTTTTAGTATTTTTTATTATTAATTCTAATATTTAAACCTTTTTTTTTTACTGAATTCTAATATTTAAACCTAAAGAATATCATTTCCTTTATATTGTTATTTATTTTAACTAATCTAAAAAATTAATTGTATACACATCATTTGATGTTTGCGAACTTGGTTTTTCCATAATTCTTTCTTAAAACGTTTTTAAGAAAGAATTTTGCGAAAGTTTGTGAAACACAATTTGAACTCTCCTTATATTTTCTTGTGATCTACATTCAGCATGATTAATTTACTTTTTCCTATAAAAAATGTTACCTTTATATATTTGGACTTTTACATATATATATATATATATATATATATATATATATATATACATGAATGTATTGCATTCTAAATAAACATGTTAGGCATAAAATAAGACTTGTGACATGTAAGATGCAATGTAAAAGATTGACTCAATTAAATATGAAGGTTCAAATCAATCACTAAAAAAATAGGGACACTTTGATCCCTAGAAAATGAAAACATTTGGTTTGTCTATTTCAAATACCGCAAACTTTGACCATTAAATCATTTTTCTCTGTTTCTAATCACGATTAGCTAATTCATAGAAAAATAAAGTGTGAACCGACTTAAGCTTTAAAAAATTATTAGTAACTTGATTGATTCATGGAAAAAAATTAACTCAAACATTAAGGATTAGAATGTCTAATATTAAGTTTTTAATCTCAAGGGATTGCACGATTCACTTTTCGAGGGATTGAAGTGTCCCTTGTTTTCAAGGATCAGTTTGGATACTCAGTTTTAAATGAAGTAATTTATTGGCTATATGAGTTATCACAATTTAAATCACCTTGGAATTTTATTTAACTCTTAATTAATTAAATCAACCTAGTTCCGTATCCTATTTAGACTCGATGTTAATTAAATTCAAACATGTGGATACATTTATTTAGGTTTATATATAGTAAAATTCTTGATTTTATAATAATTATTTGAGTAAATTATACTCGCATCTCTTGTGTTTTGCTCAAATTTCACTTGATACTCTTCCCTTTTTGCATCCTACAAAAAATCATTAATTGTTCAACTCATATTACACCTAGACCCCCTCATTTCTAAACATCATTTAATAATCTAACAGAAATTAAGCACATGCTGGTCACATGACTTTTAATGAAATTTTATGTCTAAAATATCATCATCGTCTTCCTCTCAACCTGAAAATATTTTAAGACTCTTGTTTTTTTTTGTTTTTTTCTGTAATTGACGTAAATCCAATTTTTTTTTGGATGTGAATTCACTTTGTTGATAAGTAGTGTTAACACCCTTCCTCATTTTTAGCACATCATGATCAATCTTAAGAGAAAGAATTTTACCACTAACAATAGAACAAAATCACAAAATAAAAGGATAACATGGTGACAAGTCTAAATAATTAGTAATGTTGTTCACCCAGTTATGTACCATGTACTCTAGTTCTTCTATTGTGTTTCTATGATCCCAAACAACAACATTATTTTAATCAACAATAATAAATAAATGATTTTCAGTTCATCCATGGTCATCAACACTATTTTAATCAACAATAATAAACAAATAATTTTCAGTTCATTCATTGTGTTTTCTGTAGTCCCAAACATCAACATTATTTTAATCAGCAATAATAAACAAATAATTTAAAAAATTATAAGTGATCCTAAACTGACATCCATTGAAACTCATTAAGAAATAGACAACAATAAACAATCAAAATTAAATAAATAATCTTCAAAAGTAACTTATATACAAGATCCAGTGGTCACCTTACAAGTATAACGCTAGTATGAACAGAAATCGTGAAACAGGAAGAGAAACATAGTGCTCCTGAATGTCGAAGAGGAAGACAAATGGAGGCATTCATGAACGTCGCGAACTGGAAGAGAAACAGTGGAGAACTCACGAACGAGAAGAGGAACAATGGAGAATTTGCGAACTTCAATAGGAACGGTGAAGAACTCGCAAACGGTGAAGAGGAATAGAACGTGAATGTCGTGAGAGAAAGATGAACTCGTAATCCCTGGATGCTGAAGAAGAACTCACAAACAAGAGGAAGATGAACAATAATCGCAAATGGTGAAGAGGAATGAGACGTGAATCCTAGAATCTGAAACTAATTGGACAGGGATAATTTGGATTTCACAATTAAAATATAAGGGCAATTTTGTCCGCTAATATATTTCAGTTGACATTAGTTAACGATGTTAGAGGGGATAAAAGTCATGTGCAAAAAAAGAGAAATATCAGATGAAATTTGAGTAAAACACAGGTGTGTGAGTGCAATTTACTTTAATTATTTTACATTCAACTATCTTTAAAAAAAGTCAATTAATTTGTAGGATGATTATTATACTGTAATTAAAAGTCATTTTAAACTCTTAAAAAATTAAGTCATATCAAGAGGTTAATAATATAAAAAAAAACTGCATAATAATTAAGAGCAATTTTTCAATTAGTATATATTATTTTATAGTTAATATTTTTTTTAATTTGAATAAACTCCCCGATAAGAAGCTAGAAACTAAGTCTTTGTGATACTAAGATTTATTTTAAAAAAATAATATTTCTTAAAAAAGTTTGATCTGCAACTTTTATTTTAAAATATTTAAAAGTAATCATGTAAAATTGTGTATTATTATTATAAAAAAGGAAATATGTATTACAAAAGGATTAAAAAATCACATGATTAAATAGTATCATCTTTTCGTTTCGACCTCAAGTATGCGGTGGTAATCGTTGCAGAATACATTTGGAGTATTATTTACTTAGTCACTCAAAAATTTATCATAATTTTGTTCTCGTTAAAATGCGCACTTAGTGGCTTAAGAAAAGATAATGTATGTAAATTATTTCTTATTTTAATTTTTAAGTGATGTAAGATTTTATGATTATTAGATCACTTTTTAGCATTAACCTTGATTTCATATTCATTTCTCAATTGGTTCTTGGAAAATGGCTGCCGTCCAAAAAAAAAAATAATAAAGAGAATGTGTCAAAGATTATTGAATAATCTAAGCTTTTATTCAAAATTTTAAATTTCACATTCCACTGTAATTATAATTTTCAAATCATTAACATGGATGAAGTTAATGAAGTCATATGTTGGCGTTCAATGATCGGTAGAAAATTTTTCTTCCCTTTCTTTTTCATATGCTTGGTTTTTCGGGGGTTCTTTTACATTATTGTCAATGAAATAATGCCAACAAATCTAGCAATTAATCTGGGGAGTAAAACAGGATTGCAGATAATGCAGTCAAATTTTAGCCAGAAAATGAATTACGTCCAAAGAAATAAGAACTTTTACATTAATTTTGAGATGACCATAAACACCATCGTCAAAACAGTCAACCTCAACAACTTTCGGATAGTACATGACTAATTGATAAAAAGGATTCACGTGTACGTGAGCATATTTAATTAATGTAAGAAATAAGAACTATAAATTTAACTGTGATTTTTTATTTTAACTATGTATAATTATATAATTTAAATTTTTAGTTAAAAATACATAGTTAATTTTTTTTAAAAAAATACACATGATTTTTTTAAACACTTTTTTAAAGCATGATTTGTTTATAATAATGTGAATTTTTTTGTAATTGTATAAGCACGTCTAGATTTATAACTGTTATTTCTCACAATAATGAATAAATAATAGCCAAATGGAACATTATTATATACTTGTTGTGGAGAATATATCAACTAAATATAATTCTCCTTTTAAAAATGTAAAAAACTTTAGATCATATAGTTATACATAAAAAAATAAAATTATAAGTTATTTGATGATTACATAATCCGATAGCCACTTAAAAAGTTGTGAATATATATATATATTTTTTTATCTTAGTCATTTAAACACAATCTGATTATCTATATTAGTAATTTTTATTTCTGTGAAATGTTTCGAATTCTGTCTTCCTCTTCCCCTCTTCCCAAAAAAAATTGTCACCTATAACTTTTTCCACAGATGACGGTTTTTTCCCTTTCTTTTTTCAGGTTATATTTGGTAAAACTAGATAAAATTTAGTTAAATTAAAAAAATAGTTAAAAGTTAAAAAATTAATAAATGTGAAATAAAATTAATTATTAAAACAGTAAAGATTATAAAATAATAAAACTATAATTTATTTAAAAGAGTAATTATAAAATTAGATAAATATATTAAAGATAAAAATTGAAAAAAAATATAAAAAGTTAAAAATTAGGATTTTAACAAATATTACTTCAAGTAATAAAATAGCATTTTAAAAAATATTAAGAGTTGTTAAAAAAAATTATGTACCATACACTTAAATAAATTTTTTAACTATTAAAAAAAGATAGGAATTAATTGAAATATTTTATATAATGTATTAATAGTTTTTTTTAAAAGAGTTTTCAGTTATAGATTTAAGAAATATTTAAATGAAATTAACTAAACTCAAGTGTATGCAAAACTTAAGAGTTAAGGTTGTATAAGAAGCCTTATCATCTAAAATCCATCCATGATCTATACATCAGAAAAACATCAATGGAGATTTGATTGTGAGAACAGAACAGAAGCACAGCCTCATCCCAAGAAAGAATAAAATAAAACGAAAGGGAAAAAGATCCCAAATGTGTCATTCTCAAAAGCAATAAAGCCAAAAGCGACGTGCTTTAGAGAAGAACTTCTAATTCTAATACTGCTAAAACAAAACGCGTTTACAGCTTGCTCTCGTGCCGTTTTGCTTTAGGATCTCCTTATATTATTATTCTACAACACTGCTCCTATTAAATAATGCTAAAAGAGAGAAAAAAAAGATTAAAGGGAAAGATAAAAACGCGGAATTTGAGCTATCAATGGTCTATTCGTGGATCTGGCACGTGTTGTGGCTAGGGCTGGTTCCATTATATACACCACATAGTCAAGAATCTCTCAAAATCAAAATCAATGGGGGCAATTTGACTTGGCCTTTGGATTTGGAATTTGGATTGGATTGTCAAGATGCTATCTGCAATATGTGACTGCAATTTTAAAGAAAGAAACTTTTGGGGTATCATGGCCCTTCACAAACATTTTATAGCAATCCCAGTTTTTGGGTTATATTCCAATTTCAATCAAATGATAGCACAGGTATAACTCTATAGAACGTAATGATATATAGTGCAAATATTTTTTATATTATTATTTAATTATAAATTATTATATATAATAAGTTTATTAATTTTTATAATGAGTGTTTTAAATATTATATATAGGAATTTTGTAATTTACTAATAGTGTAAACAAATTTAAAATCAAGTTCTAATTTAAATTGGAATTGATTGAATTTAAGCTATAGTCCCTATAAAATGAGTGAGCTTAAAATTTTTTTTTGTGAAAATAAATTTGTTCTTTGATTTACAATTTTTCATCCATCTAAAATCACTGTTTTTAGTTCTTATGAAAAAAGTAAAATTTGATTTTGGTCTCTATAAAAAAAAATCTCTCAAAATTTAAAATTATTGTTTTATCAGTAATATTTATTTTAACCTACACAATTAACATTTGTTTTATGGATTTAAAAAAAAAATATAAATGTCACATAGTGATATGATATTTTTTTACTAGTTTATTCAAATGTTAATTATGTTAGTTAATATTAAACTTGTAACATTTCTCCTTTTCTTTATTCATTAATCATTCAATTTATTTTATATCTTTTTTCATGTTGACATGACATCATATATATACTAGCTAGTGGATATCACTTAGGATGATAAATTAACCCTTTATTAAAGACTTAAGCAATTAACATGGTCACTCTACCTGACATGACATCATAGACACCAACTAGTGGATACCACCTAGGATGATACATTAACCTTTTGTTAAAAGACCAAAGCAATTAACATTGTCACTCAACTCAACAGTAGGATGTGTTTGGAATAACTAAAAAATTATTTTATCTTAGTAATTAATTATATGTATAATTTATTATTATTGTCATTATTATAATTAATTATAAGATTTTGTTTGAGTAAATTTATTGAAAAGTAATTTTAAAATAATTAATTTCATTTGGAGACAATGACAAAAATCAGATTTTACATATATAGTATATTATGAAAAATGGTATGTGTAAAGATGAAAGGAAAAAAAATTATTGGAAAATCTAGGATAATTTGGGAATAATGTCTTTTAAGAAAAAGAAAAAATGTTGACTTTAAGTTTTAAAATCATAGATGCAAAAAATAACTTATTTTTCAGAAGAAGAAAAAAGACTTTTTTGCAAATTTAAGCTATTGTCACCAACATACATCTTATTTTACAAACAGTTGAAATCTCAAAAAATAATCTGTCCCAAACATGATTTTAGGTTACTTTAAAGATATTGAAAATTAATACAAAACATAAATTGACTCATTTTGTAAGGATTAAAAATATAATAACCCTGAAAGTTATATTTAACCCTAGCAAACTCCTTATTAGATAACAAGAATGAATATTGTATACAATGTCAAGTCTAATATAATTCAATATCAAGTATGATAAATTAAATTAAATTTGATTATAAGTATTTTGAATTATTTGATTTTTAATTTTATACTTTTTTGTTGTGTTTAGTAGATATGTATTGCGAATATAATTTATTTTTACCTTATCAACCAATTAGAAATATTCTTGATATCACTTTTAAGGTGATTATTAAATAATTGTGAAAAAAAACTATACGATGGTCAATGCATATATTATTTATTCTCTTGAAATTTTGTTTAAAAGGCTGTAATTATTTTTTATAGTATTTTCTACACTATTTTCAATTCACACATTTTTATATACAACCCAAAATGTATATGATCAAAAACATGACACAAAAGAATGTTTTTTAAATTAATCCAAAACGAATAAACTTATAATTTGTTAAAATCATAAGATGTAAGGTGAGTTTGTTTAAATTAATTTTTTTAAAAAATACTTATTTTAATTAAATAATTTTTTTTGTTTTTTTAGTTGTTTGTCTAAATTACTTATACATAAAAATTTATTTTCTGTTTATTTTGATAAGAAAATCTTATATATTTATTAAAAAATGTTTTATTTTAATTTTAAAAAATTAAACAAACCCTCCCGTATCCTTAAGATATTATTTTAATAAGATAATCATAAAAACAGTTAATAGAAAGTATATAATTGTATAAATACAAGTGAGAAGTTAATTTCACCATTTTCACACACGATAAGCTTAATTTCCATGCACGTGTAAAGGTTTTTGAAGTTAATTTCTACGGTTTGCGTTTCATCTTGTACTTTTTAATGATTTTTTAAGGTTTTTTCTCACATTCATTTACTGTGTGCGCCCACCAAAATCGTAAAATGACATTTGTTTTTTGAAGGTATAAAATCGTACAATGACATTTGTGGCATACCTTGAAGATGATACTTTTTTTTCTTGAACGGAAACTTGATACTTTTTTAGATACTGCTATATTAAAAAATTTAGTGTGTGCAATTTCTCATGGTGTATTAACTAACTGGATAGAACGTAAATATATTACTATACTAAATCAGTTGTTTTGTTGATCAATTGTTTGTGATACAGTACAAATCAAGGAGCAATAATATCACCTGAACATAATTTTTAAAGTTAAGCATCTGAACCAATGAATCGAGTGAATGTCAAATTGTCAATGCATCATGCTATTTCAGACACCTTCTAAATTGTTTTTTAACCATTTTCAATAAGTTTCCACAATATGAAAGATTGCATGAGGGGCTTGTATATGTTCATTCTGTTGCATGCTTTTCACGATACGAAAGAGAAATATCACCAAATCATCTTTGTCATGACTACCCACTTTTGTAGCACCGACGCCTCTAAACAATCTCAGAAAAGTACCTATCAGATTGCGATTAAATATTGTTGATTTCAAAATTCTATAATATTATTATACTTTGATACTATAAAAAGTTTTGTATTATAATTAAATCTTAGTTCATCATATATATAATAAATTTATTAATTTTTAAATTAATTTTCTTTAAATAATTTAAATAATAATTTATAATCAATTAACAATATAAAACTGTTTCCACTTTTAGTACATAAACATTAAATTCTTATTGTAAGGTTAGATTTTCTGGTTTTAAGTAGTTTGATATTGAAGCTTATAAAATAATATTTTGATAACTTTTGTTGAGAAATTTTAAAATAAGTAAAGAAAAAGGAGTTTAGAAGAAGGCCGTATAAATTACTTCATCTTATCAAATTAAGTTACTAATCAATATAGTTTAATTGCATTTTTATTTTCTTAGTGTTTGGATTATGTGCCATTTTGGTTCTTTTTTAGATTGTTTTTTAGTCAATTAAATCACTGTGTTTCTAAAATTAAGTAAATTACTGTTAAATGATTAGTTTCGACTTCCAAGTGATTCTCGATTTTTATTTACATTAAAA
>PYAF01002407.1:2676009-2700968 GCA_007407185.1 Glycine tomentella
ATAGAAAAATGTGTGCATCTTTTTCATTAACAATAGGTTTATATGATGCATTTTAATTCGTTAAAAAAGAAGAAAAATAAGATTTTACTTCTTTAACTCTTTTTTATTTAATTTTTTTTAGAGAGAATATTCTAATGTTAGAAATGAGATCTTATTTCATGTTAATGATATTATCCCTTAAAGTTACTATTCTCATCAAATATTATTATCTTTAAGAATTATTTTACTTGAGTCCATTTACAATTTATTCAATACTAATCAATTATTTATTTATTAATCCTTGATAAGTCACATATCTCTATTAAATCTTCCAGTTATTACTCTAAATATCTTATTACTTTTAAATTTATACTTCTATTATTCTGGCTTAATTTGAAGAAAGATGCATGTACAATGGCCAGATATTCACATGTAAGCGACTAATTTTTGCAACAAAACAAAATGTTACGATCAGTGTCAAGTGATTCTCGTTACAACATTCCACGGTGATGGGAACAGCGAGGGAAATATAAGCAGCATTTGACTTCCGAAGCAGGCCTCAGGTCATCCATAAGCTATGTGTTCATAATAATAGTAAGATATATAGTTTAAGAACAGTTAATAAATGAATTTAATGAAAGCTCAACTAAAATCATTTAAGGTAAAATTTGTTAAAAGTAATTTTGAATATATATATATATATATATATATATATAAATTAAAAACGTAACAAAATAAAATATAAGAATAAGCGTTCTTTCTTATTGTGGGTTGCAATATTTCTCTTGTTTTCGTCCAATGATTGTTGGTGTTTTTTCTTGAGCAATAGTTGTTGGGTTGGATTCTCCATAAATGAGAGGGCTTAGGTACCAAGCAAGACACTTCACAGAGTGTTGTTGCTTCCTGCACCAATAAGTTGTTTCCTACGTACTTTTTTGGAATGTTTTTTTACCTTTCCAGATTCATCATTCTTAAAGTCAAAATTTGTATTTATTTTGAAATGTAAATTTATATTTTGGATTAGTCACTTCAGAAGCCAAAAAAAGTATAGGAAACAACAAACTTCACATAGACCTTAAGGCTTTGTTTGTGAGAGAAATTTTAGAGGGGAAAGAAAATGTTTAGGTGATGACATTCTTGTTTGAGAGATTTAATTTTTGAGGAAAAGAATTTGAGGATTTTTAAAACTCTTCTAAAATCTTCCAAAGCCTAAAAATTATTGTTCCTCCTATTTGAGGTTTTTAGAAGGAAAAGTAATAAAACTATTATCCTACCCCAGCCAGTGTTAACAAAATTACTATCCTACCCCAACCAGTGTTAATAAAACACCAAAATACAAAGTACTGAATCACAATTCAAGTGCAAAATTATAAAAGTATCTTATTAACTCTCTGTTTCCCTCTCTTAATATATTTTTAACTCCCAAACAAGGAGGAATGAACTTTCTTTATTTTCCTCCCTTTCCTTCCCCTCCTTTCCCCTTGAATCTCTTTTCTTCCCTTCCTCTCCTAACTCCCAAACAAAGCCTAAGGGCCTGACACACGTTAAAAAGGATCAGAATTTGCCACCAACATTTTTGTCCCCCTCTTAAGTATAAACGTCCCACTATTTTGAGGTGAAAGAAAAAGAAAAATAGGAGGGAAGAGAATTTCTAGTAAAATATTTTATAATACCAGTTTAAAATTTTCATGTGTTATTAGTGTAAATTTTTTTACACCATCAACTAATATTATTGAATCAAAGTCAATAAAATTGTCATATATGACAATTGTAAATGAATGACAATATAAAAATCATTTATATTATCAATACATAGACTTTTTACTTTTATAATACATTTTTTTGTCTTAGATTAGAGATCACGGGTGTTTCCCAATCCAATGTGTGATTGTTTCTGGTTAAGAAAATTTTGTACACGATCAAAATTTAATGCAAATTTTTCTGTTAAATAGATCATTTTCACTCATATGAACGTTTACTATAGGAAAAAGATGTGAAATATCTTGGATCAAATATTTTTAAAAATATATTTGTTTCCATTTAATTAAATCATTAATTTAAGTGTGATTCCAACAATCTTTTAAATTTGATCTACTTTTAATTACAAGTTAAATACAAATATAAAGTTTAAAAAGATAAAATCAAAACTAAATTTTTTAATCATAAGCATATATTATTATTATTATTATTATTATTATTATTATTATTATTATTATTATTATTATTATTATTATTATATAATTGAATTCAATGATCAAGGTTTACTCATCTTATGCTCTCATTTTGGCCATATACAAAATACAAGAAGTATGTCAAGAAAGGTATGAGAATGTAAAGTAAAACAATCTTATTATATGATAAACTTTTTTATATATATAACGAGCGTATCAAGTGAAATCTTGGTGGAGATTAGATTTATATCTAGGACAAAAATTGGGATTGCATCATAGCCTTTTCCTCTCTTGTCTCTGGCTAAATTACTAATTTCCGTATGGTCAGCAGCTGTTTGGTCCATATGGATTCATAGGAATAATGTCATCTTAAACCACAGTACTATTTAATTAGCTAGAAATGTCTTAACTCACTATTTCACTTCATTATTGAATGTTTTCTTCTCAAAACATGTTCACCTAGGACGTCTATTGCATTTTTTTAATGGTTTGTGATATTCCTAAAGCACTGTTTTTTTAAAAAAATATTAAGTGCAGCAATTGACTCCTGAATAGTGAATGTAATTTTCTATTTCAAAATGATTATTGATGCTTCGCCCAATAGAGTATCACCTAAGCACCACGTTTAAGCCTTGGACATATCAACAAAAGCAGTCAGAACAGTTTCAAACAATTTTGGTTTGTTAGTTGCATACTCAATAGGAAGAAATGCCAACCAAGTTCAAAAGTCATCACATTTTTTATAAACTGTAAGAAGAGATAACCATACTACAAATATGCAAATAGAGAGAGGCAATGTAAAGAAAAATTACACTATATTAATGCCAACCAAGTTCAAAAGTCATCTCTTTTATATCTCAATAAGGCCATCTCCAATGCAGTATCTTAGGAGAGTTTCTTAGCTAACCTAGCATTCTTTTTTACTTTTTTCTCTCTCCTGGAGTGCTTAAATTTAAGTTGAATTTCTTATATAAGAAACTGTATCTTGAAAGAGGACCCACTAAAACTCAGTAAGAAACTCATATAAGCTCCTAGCATTGGAGGTGCCCTAATGAAATTCGATAAAGATTCATCCAACCATGGTCCTCTTCCGTCCTCTTTGTCGCACTACAAGTTGTGAAAATATGTGGAATTAAGTACTATGTCTTGAAGAAAATCTTAAATTTAAACAAAGTATGAGAGGGAGGGGATAACCTTGTGCCAGCTTGTTCAATGTGGATGACCACTGCTTTGATGACTTCCTGTATGCAGCAAGTATCTGATCCATCTGTCCAGACAAAACCCAATATTAAAAAATGTCAGCCAATTGATTCCTTGTTCATAACTTTGTCTAAGTAGAAAGCATATTATAGAAGAATAAGGCTTCACTCCCTCTCACTAGAATGTGAACTTAGATGGCATATATTTCTGGGGTAGTTGAGTAAGTGTCAGCCTCTTTGGTACAAAGGAAAGTGTGATTGTTGCAATGAGGAGTTCATTTCTGAGATAAGGAGTTCATTCTACTCAATACTCTAGTATTTGTTTCTTTAGCCCGAACATACCCTATGATATTACTCACAATTTACAAACTTACAATAAGGATTCAAATTTGACTTGTGTGAAAAGGAATAATTGAACTTTATCTTGTAATCTTTTTGCCCAAATCAACTTTAATGCACAAACTATAAAATCCTGATTGTAACCAGTAGAAAACAGGAAACTGGAAAAAGCCTTTATTCCAGTGGTGATTTTTTGGAAGCATGGCAGAAGACCTCTTCATTGTCAACTATAATTAAAATATTAATCAAAGTACTTGCTTATGAAAATCAAGAAGTAAAGTATAAGGCTTTAAACTTGGTGTACTAAAATTAATTTGGACAACAAATTATAGGTAAAATGTACCACAACATATGTTATTATATGCTATTTTTTACCATTGACTCTGTAGAGTGACCTCTAATTCAGGTTCTCATAGTCATAACAGACAAATGGAACCCTGTTTTCATCTCCTTAATTTTCTATGGCATGACAGTTAGGAGAAAATGAAAAGTTGGCTTACCACATTCCCACATGATGAATGCATTGAAATAAGAGCTCTTTCTAGAACATACAAATCAACAGCCTTGTCTTCTGGTAGAGTTGAAGTGAAGCTCAAACCAAAATCAATAAGAACCTAAACAAAATACACTTAACTTCTGTAACACAAATGATAACATTTCTCATGGTACATAACATGAATGGATAATTGGATATTACAGGACCTAAAAAGATATGAATGAACTCACCAACTGCTTTGTATCACTCTTCAGTAACATGTTTGATGTTGTTAAATCACCATGAATAAGACCACCATCATGTAGCTTTCCAATTGCATCACCAATTTGGAATGCAATATCATCCAGCCTCTCTTTATTGACACGATGTGACCCGAATTCAAGAAACACATCTTTGACTGAAGGGCCCTCAACATATTCAAATGTTAAAGTGTGCAACGCAGGATCCACAGCATACAGCACAGGAGTCCAAACCCCAAGTCGCCTTGCTTTGGTCATGCACCTAGCCTCCTGCTCAAAAAACCAACGGGTGAAACAAAGCATTCAAGAAATGCAACAAAACAGTGCTAAAATATAGAGCTTCAGCAGGTCAAAGACATTTTTTTCTCTTCTAAATCTAACCATATTTAAGCGCTTGAGGGTCAATTTTGAATCCAAAGTTGGATGCCTGTACTTCTTTGAGAATCGTTCCTTGACAACGGATTTCCTTCCCACAAAAGAAGACTCAAAAACCCTCTACAAAAAGAAACATAAAAAAAATATCATAACTTAGTGCTATTTCATAAAAAAGAATCATTTAAAATGGGGGGTAGAACAAGTACAATGACAACAACAAACAAAAGCCTTATTCTACTAGGTGAGATTGACTATATGGATCCCATGATGCTACTGGACTCAATTGCTACTGATTTCCTCTAAAATTGAAACTTTTAGAAGAAGAACATCCCAAAGTAGACTCACCAACAACATCCCACCTCATGCTATGAAGAACAAAGTAGCCTCACCCACAACATCCCAAAGGTGCTCTCATTATTTCTCCATCGAACCAAACAAAGCTGGTAAGTTATACAACTCTCCTATTTACACTAAACACTTGGACAACACATTCACTGATTCACCAAGAAGGTCATCCAAGGGCTAAGAGAAAAACCATTTATAAGCCTTCTCCCACAGTTGTCCCTTCACCAGTCATAGAAAGTTTTAATTGTCATTCCACAAACAATTGGATCAAGCCAAATCAACCTCAGTCTCCAGACTATTATCTCTCCTCCTCAAAGAGTTCTTCTGAATCAAACAATCTCATGAATATGTTTCGTCTGAGTGTGATAAGTTTCACTGTCCCTGAATTGCTTAATGGGCTAGCCTCTAAATGTAGTTGTAGAGTTATTTCTTCCACCAATGACATCAAAATTGACATGAAAAATGAAATGCTCACTGCAAATTCTGGAAATCTTGATGGTTTTGATAAAATTTCACAGTTAGACCTTGCTCCAATATTGACAAAGCCAGTGAAGTTTGATATAAGGTCATTGAAGCCACTGAGTTGAGAAGAAGAACTAAATATGATGATGTAAAGACTCATCAGTCTCTATCTGTCAAGAATGAGACTTAGAGTCAGTTCTCTGCAATTCTACAGGTATAAGACTTAGAATCAATTCTCCAGAACCTTCAAGTTGCCTTCAAACCTATGCAAGAAGGAGTGTGTCATTCTTAGGGATGATATTCATCATAATATCCTTCTTGCTACCAATTGATACTAATTACCTCCAGTGGCGGAGCCACATGTATTTGAGGGTGGACAGGTGCATCCCCTCATTTTAATAAAATCACTAGTATTTGTTCTAAAATATTATATTTTATATCTCATAATTTTATATTTTGCATCCTCTAATTTTATGTATTTGAAATTCCTTACCTATTCACATGTAAGAATAAGTAAATATACCATCTTATTTTAATAAAATGCAAAAAAATATCATATTTTGCACCCCATAATTTTATATTTTGAATCCCTTAATTTTATGTATTTGAATCTTCTTACTAGTTTACATGTAAGAGTAAATAAATGCACCATCATTTTTAATAAAATGCAAATATTTATGTTAAAACTTTATATTTTGTTTATCTTATTTTAGTATTTGAATCCAACTATTTCATAATAATAATGACAATTATCAATTTTTATTTTTTAAATAAATTACCCCCACTCATCTAAGATCCTAAATCCGCCACTGATTACCTCTAAAATAAAAACTTTACATACACAATGGTAGAAATCAATTGCTACCATTAAAAGCCATTGAGTGATAGGTGCACCAATAAAAGAAGAAAAAGATTGAAATTTTACGTAAAGGGTAGGTGTTAATTGCTTCTAAAATCAAATCAAGGGAGTGATTACACTTACAGCTTCAGCTCCTTGCTTGAGCAGAACGAGAGAACTATCTCTTGTGTCCATGGTAGTCAAAATCGCGATCTGTGTCGTAAGACGTACGAGTTCACGATCTTCTGTGCCCTGTCCGAGTTCGCCAGTGGTGAGAATCGTGTTTTCGCCGGGGAAGATCGATGATCGTGAGGCGCGCCGTTCTTCTTCGAGTGCTGTTTGGCTTTTCCGCAGGTCGGGTTTCGACCCGGTTAACAACCCGAGGCCCAAAGAACCCTAGCCCACTCTGTTACTGCTTGTTTCTGTTGTAAAAAAATTACCGCGCCCCCATTTTCCCCAAAATTGAAAATTTACAACAGGAAAATAATCCATAGTATTTTCTTTTTGGTGAATAACCCATAGTATTTCTAAAATTAAGTAAATTACTGTTTTTTTATAGGAAGTAAATTACTTTTAATTGATTAGTTTCAAGTGATTCTCCGTTTTTATTTACATAAAAGGAAATCCAATTCTCTTAAAATTTATGGACAACCTCGTGTTTAGTACGCTAAATATATTATTTCTTTAAATTTATAATTCCATGTATTCTGGTTTTATTTGAAGAAAGATGTACAATGGCCATATATTTTATATGCACCATTTGACTTCCGAAGAAGGCCTCAGGTCATCCAATCCATATGCAATATGTTGATAATAACATTAAGATAGTTTAAGAACAGTTAATAAGTGAATTTAATGAAAGTTCAACTAAAATCATTTAAGTTAAGCTCGAATACCGTTATTATATATTCGATTTTGATTTATTTTATTCTATGAATAAAATTTGTTAAAAATAATTTTGAATATAATATAAATTAAAAACAAAATATAAGAATCAGTGAATCAGCGTTCTTTCTTATTGTGGGTTGGCAATATTTCTTTTGTTTTCGTCCAATGATTGCTGGTGCTTTTTTCTTGAGCAATGATTGTTGGGTAGGGTTGGGCATAACCGAGAGGGTTTAAGTACTAAGCAAGCCACTTCACATAAGGCCTAATGGGTCTACTGCAGCATGAAAAATTGAGAACATTTTTTAATGTAAGATTATTAGTTAAGATCTATTTTTTATTATATCTTTTAATAAAAGAAGTGTATAAATTTTTAATATGAAGAATGAATTAATGTAGATTTTTTTTAAAGATTAATATAATATTTAAAAAAGAATAATTTTTTTCTTTCTTCATAAAATTTTAAAATAAGATCTATCACTAAAAAAAAGAGAAAGATTTTTAATCTTATATGATATTATAAAATATATCAAAAAGTTATTTAAGATCCTAATTTAAAATCTATCATTAAAGATGTTATTATTAATTTGTTTTTAAAATATAAATTTTCTTTATAACATGAGTATGTATGGATAATATGCTGTTTAAAAAATTATATGGATAATATTTCATCACCATTAATAAACATATTTAAATATAAAAAGTATCTTAATTTCTTCTACTGTTTATAGGATTAAATAAATATCGAAGAAAAATAATATTATCACGATGAAGAAGCAGACAAAGAAACAAGTACACAACTGATCTCAAAACATTATCTAAAAAGTAGACCGACAATTGACAAATGACAATTAGTAAGCAAAAAGGCCACCCATATCAGAAGATGCAAATTGGAATCAGTATCTAATTGTGTGTCTATACTCTCGTTGTAATAAATTTTCGATTTGCATGCTTTAAAATTTAAATTACCAAAATTTATGTAATTAATCAACTAATACCGATAATGAATTAAAAATTCATGGCGTAGATGCAAGTGGTTCTTCTCGTGGTCGTAATAGTGTCACATAAACTAAATTTGGTTAAATATTAATCGAGAGATTTGATTGTAAATAGGTTAAAAGTAGATGCTCTTGTAAAAAAAAAAAGGTTCAAAGTTGATGGATTTAAATGGTGATAATGAAACCTATGAGAATAGAATTACAATTAAATCAATTAGTTAATATATAAAAAAAATGCATATTTAAAAATATATTTATATTTAAATAAAATAATAATAAATAAAAATTATGTTGAAATTTTTTTGGTTAACAGATGAAAATATAGAAAATATTTAATACTTAACTTTTTTTTATAGAAATACTTAACTTTTAAACAATAAAAATAAGAAATATTGAATACAGTTTATAATCTTTAATTAATTAGTGTATTCTACAAACTCTTTATTTTGAAACCAAAAGTGTCATTGATAAGAGATTTTAAATAAATATTCACAATTTTTAAAAAATTAAATAAAAAAATCTATTGAAAATATAGAAATAATAAATACTTAACTTTTACCCCCTCCATTTTATATTACATGAAGTTTATAATTTTAACACATGAATTAAGAAATAAATTTAATTTATTATATTTCACATAAAATATTAGATAACTTTTTAATATTTTTTTTATCTTTCTAATTAATTAATTAATGCAATATTAATTTTGTAAATACAACATCTATTTTGAAAAAAAGTCCTCTAAACCATCAAAATAATCTAGAATGAAGAAATTAGACACTAAACAATAAATGATATCGAATATAAATTATATTATTTAATTAATTAATGTAGTCTACTAATATTTTATGAAATTAAAAGTGTCTTTAATTTAAATAAAACTAGACTATTTTTTTATTAAAACAAGATTTGAGTTCGAAGTTTTTGGATTGAAAATCAGAATAATTTAGACTCTATTAAAAATGATTAAACATTTTAAAAAAATTAACCATAAAAGTAACTAACATTTCACATCAGTAATAGAATATGAAATATCGAACATTAATTTTATTCTTTAATTAATTAATTAACTAATGTATTCAACCATTTAAGACATTAAATGTGTCTTTAATTTAAATGAATTTGGACTCTAGAAATTAATAAAGTCAACTAATATTTCAATCTATTCTATATTTCTCATCACTTATTATAATAGGAAACCAAGAAAAATATTTTAAGAAGTACACGTCTCGGCTCTATCCAGTGTATCTTTTCCAAGTTTGGTGAAAGATATATACGTCACGTTACTACACTTAAGTGCTTGTAAATGATGAGAGATAGGACATTAAGCTTATCCCATCATAACAACAATATAATATGATAACTTACGTAACGTGTGTATTTTTTATAAGACGTGGCGTCAACATGGCGCGCCAACCATTATTATTTATTATGGCCTTTTCGGAGGGTCACATTTCACAGTTGATCACGAGGTTAATATGAAAACGTTACGTATTATTTATGAGGAGTATTAATATCATAGTCTTTAACACATTAAATTTTATGATTTTTAATAAAATTTTAATTAATAAAAAACTATGTTAGAAAGAATGAGTGATAGAAGATGGTTCTAACATTTTTCATTATTATTTTTTATTTTATAAATTTAGATAAGATACTGGTACTCACTCTAGATTAAAAAAACAAACAGAAAATGATAAGCAGAAAAAGTAGGATCCATTTCCCATTCGTCGAATGTCGTGTGCCTAATTATAATATAGCCATAGTACACGTCACATGCAACACTTCAACCTTTTTAAAAACTACAAGATTGTTGTGCTGACATTACCCCAACCAAGAACGAACTGCACAACTTGTCCATTCTGGTTCAGTTGTTACACAATTATATGATCCTGTCAGAAATCACTTCTTCTCTTATCATTGTCTGTTCCTCACTTCCCTTCTCTTCTCTAATTCAGTTTCAACCATAATCCATCACAAAACGTGTTCAACTATACTGATATTGGAGGTAAATAAGCATTTTTTTTATATTTATATTTGAAAATATGATAAGGAAATTGACTGGTGTATGTGTCGTTATCGAGTTATGCTGTAAATGGATGAAGAGTTGGGACAATTGCGTGTGTTGAAACAGGTAAAAGGATCATGCTTGGGAACGGGGTTGTTGGGATCTTGGCAGAATCTGTGAATAAATGGGAAAGAAGGGCACCTTTGACCCCATCACACTGTGCTCGATTACTCCATGGTGGGACAGGTGTTTCTAGGATCATTGTGCAGCCTTCCACTAAGAGAATTCACCATGATGCTCTCTATGAAGAAGTCGGCGCTGAAATATCACAAGACTTGTCACAATGTGGTCTCATCCTTGGCATTAAGCAACCAAAGGTTCTTATTTCTTTGTTTAATTAATTGATCATGTTCCTGCATCCTGCTAGAGTGTGTTTAGTTGATCGGAGAATTTTGATGATGTGTATGGCTTTGTGCAGCTGGAGATGATATTACCAGACAGAGCTTATGCTTTCTTCTCACATACACATAAAGCACAGAAAGAAAACATGCCTTTGCTGGATAAGGTGTGTTAATGTTACATACTTGTATATATAATACTTAAATGCTTGAAATGTGACTTCGATTTTGTGGTTGTTTCTTGCAACTTCTAACTCGTTTTCGGTATTTTCCATAATCTTAGATTCTAGCTGAGAGGGCATCGTTATATGACTATGAATTAATTGTTGGAGACACTGGGAAAAGGTTACTTGCATTTGGAAAATTCGCTGGTAGAGCTGGAATGATCGACTTTTTGAGCGGATTAGGACAGCGTAAGTTTCTGATAGCACAGGTTTTAATTTGTCGTATGTCCATTGTTGAATGGCTTTGCCTAGTGAGTGATCTTCAAGCTTTACATCTTATCTGTTTTATTGTTCCAGGGTTTTTAAGTCTTGGATATTCAACACCTTTCTTGTCACTTGGATCATCTTACATGTACCCTTCCCTGGCTGCTGCTAAGGCTGCTGTGATTTCTGTTGGTGAAGAAATTGCGACGCAGGGATTGCCATTGGGGATTTGTCCCCTGGTTTGTTTATTTACTGGTTCAGGAAATGGTATGGTGTTAGGAAATGATACTCTATTTTTAAAAACGCTATCCTTTCTTAAGCAGACATAATCCATTCAAGAACCAATATTTCTGATATCCCATTTACTTTTGCCTAATGAACGTTTAAAAGTGTCACTTGTGCTGACTTTTGAATCCTTCATCTCCTGTAGTTTGTTCTGGTGCACAGGAGATATTTAAGCTTCTTCCTCATACCTTTGTTGATCCATCTAAACTACGCGACCTACATAGAACGGTAATTGTTATGGTGTTATGAGTCTTATTATGTTAAGAGTGTTTTGGGGTTCAGCTTGTGTTAGTTGTGCCACACTTGTGCTTGACCTAGATTTTCAGTATAAAGAGGTCATTAGTAGGTCTGTTTCATATCACAACATAATGATGATTCAATTTCAGAGTCTTATTACTGGATTCTAGAACTCCTTTTCCATCCAATCCCAATAATTTTGACAGTTTTCAATGTGGTACAAGATTTTATGAAGGTTCATAAAATTTTTTGGCCTCGTTAAATTGAGACAAAAGAGTGACAAGGTAATACATTAAGTTCCTCATAATCAGGATGGGTAACGTCAAACGTGTGACACCTGGCGGAAGGAGTGCTGATTGTGAAATTCCAAAAAAGTTAGGGTAGTTTGGAGTTTGAACAGAAAAAAATGCAACACTTTGTCACAAGTTTATCACAGTAATAATCGTATAAAAATAAAACAAGTGTGTAGGAAACATCTATTATAATTATAAATAACTGAAATTATTAGGAATAGGAATTCAAGTTTAAATTTGATTAAAAAATAATAATAGAATCTTGAAGTGTTATCAGGTATTTGATTAGCTTTTGAGATGTCTTACACCTTGCCCTGTATTTACTTTGTTTAACAGGACACAGATCAACCAAGGCATGCTTCAAAAAGAGTTTTCCAAGTTTATGGTTGCGTTGTGACTGCCCAAGACATGGTTGAACCCAAAGATCCCGTGAAAGTGTTTGACAAAGTTAGTTGATCTTGATCTCGTGTTTTGGGATCTCCTCATATCTATTTGTCTGCTAAAAATGACTCTTTGCTAAGTTGCAAAAAAATTGGCATGTTAATTTGGATCTGAAACCTGTTATTGGATATGAAAAAGAATATGTCAAGCAGGGGCTGAGATTTATAAATAGGATACTAATAACATGATCTGGAAATTTCAGGCAGACTACTATGCACATCCTGAGCATTACAATCCGACTTTCCATGAAAAAATAGCACCATATGCATCTGTTATTGGTAGGTCCCTTCATGAGTGCTAATGATAATGGAGCAAATTATATTCTATTATTTGTCACACTGCAGTGTTATAGGTAGCTAGTAATTTTGTTTTGTCTTGACCTTATTTGTCAGGAATTACTAAAACTATTTGAAGTAATTTAAATTTCTAGTTCCAGAAATTTGAATTTTTCTTTCTCATCTGTCAAAAAAAAATATTAAGCAAAAATCAAGTCTCAAAATGATTTTTCATTGTTGAAGATGTATGTAATTCAGATAAAGTGTATTTTTAAGAAGTCTCAAGTTACCTCACAAATCACCATATATTAACAATTCTGCTTTTTAACACCCTGGCCTTAAATGTTTCTTGATAAAATTATATTTCCTCCCAATTCTTGTGTTTTCCATGGGTGAAGATATATATAATTCATATGTTACTAGATCAAGAAGAGTTGTAATAGTTGTCAAGTTAGCTTACCACATATTAGTAATTCAGTTTTTGTTACGTTTGGCTTGATAAACTGAATTTTCTTATTAAAAATCACTACTCACATTTGCTTATCTTAGTCAATTGCATGTATTGGGAGAAAAGATTTCCTCAATTGCTGACCTATAAGCAGATGCAAGACTTAATTGGCCGCGGGAGCCCCCTTGTTGGAATAGCTGACATAACGTGTGATATAGGGGGTTCAATTGAGTTTGTTAACCGCAGTACTTCAATTGATTCACCCTTCTTCAGGTATACCATTTTTCTAGTTTGGGGAAATCATTTGTTTTACTCTCGTCTACACTATTCTATCATGGAATTTATCTCAAAGAGATAATAGTTTTGCTCTAGAGTTGCATTATTTACACTGTAACTTTCAGTTCAATTGCAAATATTTATGTTACAATTTTTTTATTTATTTCTAGTATGATGTAATGTTTAAACATTGTTGTTAGATATGACCCCTTAACAAATTCCTACCATGATGATATGGAGGGGAATGGTGTGATATGCTTAGCTGTTGACATTCTTCCAACAGAATTTGCAAAGGAGGTAGGTGCCTTCTTATATTTGAATTCCTATACTTCCATTTGAGAAGAGAGTGCTATAGGTTTGGAGAATGATCAAATATGCAATTTCATTATGACTAGGCTTCCCAACATTTTGGAAACATACTTTCCCAATTTGTCACAAATTTGGCTTCTGCTACAGACATTACAAAGTTGCCTGCTCACTTAAGGAGAGCTTGCATAGCCCATAAAGGAGTGCTAACCTCCTTATATGATTATATCCCACGCATGCGGAGTTCTGATTCAGAGTATGTGTCTCATCTATATATTTCGTTATTGGTTGTCTGTATCCTTAACTGTAAATTTGTAATAGTTGTTGAATTTTGTGCCCCTTTTACAGTTCCTGTTATTTTCCCACTTATATAACAGACACACTGTCTTTTTGGCTTGCAGGGAAGTATCAGAAAACTCAGAAAATTCTCTATCTAACAAAAGAAAGTACAATATATCGGTGCGTTATTCAGTTTTCAAATATTATTTTCCATTGATTGAACCCTACAACATGCCAAGATTAACTTGAGTAGTAAATATTCATGGTAATCCCATCAGTTGCTAGCTAATCTTTTGATTTTGATTGCTGAATATAACTTACAGGTGTCTCTGAGTGGTCACTTATTTGATCAGTTTCTGATAAATGAGGCCTTAGATATTATTGAAGCTGCAGGAGGCTCCTTCCACTTAGTTAACTGCCATGTGGGTCAGAGTGTTGAAGCCGTATCATTCTCTGAACTTGAAGTAAGTAGTTATCTATTTCAAACCGAAAAATCTACAATATTCTATCATGAAGTAATGAAGTTTTCTCAACACGAAGCATATTAGATCCTAAGGAATTCACCATATGACTTAGTGTACATTGTTTTTAGTCATTTTTTTAATGGAAATTACATTTTAAACTATGACTTTTGTACCAACCTAAAGAACTTATAATAATCAATGATGTCTTAACATGCTGGGTTTTGAACAGGTTGGTGCAGATAACAAGGCTGTTCTGGATCAAATCATTGATTCTTTAACTGCTATTGCTAATCCAACTGAACATGATAGATATTCAGATCAAGATTCAAATAAGATTTCACTTAAGCTTGGTAAAGTCGAAGAGAATGGCATAGAGAATGAATCTGACCCCAGAAAGAAGGCTGCGGTTTTAATTCTTGGAGCTGGTCGGGTCTGTCAACCAGCTGCTGAAATGCTATCATCATTTGGAAGGCCATCATCGAGCCAATGGTATAAAACATTGTTGGAAGATGATTTTGAATGTCAAACTGATGTAGAAGTCATTGTGGGATCTCTGTACCTGAAGGATGCAGAGCAGGTATTTTGACTGATATTTTGCTTTCAAATAATAATTTCTTGATTTCTTATATGGAAGAAGAGATGGTTTATTACTAGGTCCTAGATTTGACATTAGATAATCAATGCAGACTGTTGAGGGCATTCCAAATGTAACCGGAATTCAGCTTGATGTGATGGATCGTGCCAATTTGTGTAAGTACATTTCACAGGTACGTTTGTCTCTAGGTAAATAACTTCTGCAATTATCTTAACATATTCTTTAGAAAGCATCACAAAATGACCTTAACTGACCCTGAAAGAAATTGATATGGGATTTGTCTGGCAAAAGCATTTTGAGTATTATTAACATATAGTGTACTTATGATTTTGACTTTTCCATCATTGTTAATGCTGACTATGATTTTGCCATGCTGAAACATCATGCATCAAATGATCTATGCTTTGTGTTCTTAGGGTCTTGATAGCATTAGCAGCCTTATCTTGACAGTTTTTCTTTTCCTTGTCTGCAGGTTGACGTTGTTATAAGTTTGCTGCCCCCAAGTTGTCATATTATTGTAGCAAATGCTTGCATTGAGGTGCTTCACATTATTTCAAGTTACTTTGAACTAAAATGATATATATTTAGAAAAATAAAAAAAATGATTAAAATGACGTAGGTTTTTGGACAAAGCATATCCATACTAGATTAAAGGCTGGAATAACGTGATTAGGATTGAAGTCACTTCTTGAATGTAGACTAAATCAAGTTATAGATTGGTCATCCTCTGGGAAAAAAAATGAGATGATCGAAGTAATCTAGGAAAATATTGTTCCCTTGTGAACCATTACTTTCTTTACTTCCAGAATCTCACAAATAACATCTCTATAGATTTTCCTTTTGGTAAAAAGTGCAAGGGTAGTATTGGTACATAATTATTCTTTCTTTATTCTTGCTTAGTAAATGAATATGTTTCTTGATGCAGCTGAAAAAGCATCTTGTCACTGCTAGCTATGTTGATAGCTCCATGTCAATGCTAAATGATAAGGCTAAAGATGCTGGCATAACAATTCTTGGAGAGATGGGCTTGGACCCAGGAATTGGTAAGAGTTATTTGATAGTTAGTGATCGGTTTCCAGGACTTCTGCAAAATAAAATAGTTTATAATAGTGCATCTGGATTGATGTACGTATTGTAAAGTCAGTTTTTGAGTTATTGTTCTCACTTTTCAGATGTTTTCTTTAAATGTGTTCTAAGCATTGCAGCTGTTAAACTAATACCTATTCTAAATTTCTGATTGCATGGACGGCTACGGTATTTTTCTTCTGAGAAAGTTGAAATAAATTATTGGAAATCTTTATTTACTGGGCTGCTGTTACAACATATCATGTCATCAAATTTATACAAACTCCTTCAAAAATATTTGTTTGCTTCTTTTATCCTAACACATTAGCTGAAAACCAGTTTTTGAAAATTCTAGAAGCTTCACATATTTCCAACTAAAATGGGTCTGTCTCGGAATAAGATCGTACTTGTTTGATGATCCAGATCATATGATGGCAATGAAGATGATCAACCAAGCACATGTGCGGAAGGGGAAAATAAAGTCTTTCACTTCTTATTGTGGTGGACTTCCATCTCCTGAAGCTGCTAACAATCCATTAGCATATAAATTCAGGTACTTCCTGAAATGTCTTTGTCAAACTCGAGAGTAAGGATATTGAACTATGTATTTAACTAGACATGATTTATAAAACATTTGGATATCTTAGTGTAAGTTTCCAAAACCCAATGCTTTTGAACTCTCTGCTTTGTAGTATTTTCATCTGGCTAACCATTCAACTATAGTATGTCACATAATCATTTTGCTTATGTAGTAAAAAGTTTGAAGATTGTCACTATAAAAACTCATTTGTTTCCCATTATTTCAGTTGGAGTCCTGCAGGAGCCATCCGAGCTGGGCGCAATCCTGCCACCTACAAATGGGGTGGTGGAATTGTACATATTGATGGTAAGCTTTTAAGCAACAATTCTGACATGCTTCCATAATATGCATGCATGCATCCACTTTTAAGGTATAATAAATTAGTAACATTCATGTAATTTTCTATAGTTGACCTCTAGAGGATTCTTGCTTAATTTTGAAAAAGATTACTTCATTTTGAACAAGTCTCATCCCCCTCAGTCCTTTCTATCACTTGTTTGGCATTGTTCATAAGCTCACTGCATCACACTTGTTTTTTGAACAGGGGACGATCTTTATGATTCGGCTACAAGACTAAGGCTACCGGACCTTCCTGCTTTTGCTTTGGAATGTATCCCAAATCGCAATTCATTACTTTATGGGGATTTGTATGGAATAAGTGAAGCATCAACCATTTTCCGTGGAACCCTCCGCTATGAAGGCACGGTCTATATATATGTTTCTATTGTTTCTCAAGCCAACATTTGGCATTGATTAATACTTTTCTTTATATCATGTTTAATCTTGTGGTGTGATTAGTATAAAGGGTCTATATTTATCAATCTTTCTGAAACTTGTTGTAACTTGGTGTACAGGATTTAGTGAGATCATGGGGACACTATCTAGGATTAGCTTATTTAACAATGAAGCCCATTCGTTGCTAATGAATGGACAGAGACCAACTTTCAGAAAATTCTTATTTGAACTTCTCAAAGTTGTTGGCGATAATCCAGATGGACTGTTGATAGGAGAGAATGACATCATGGAGCAAATATTAACACAAGGGCACTGCAAAGATCAAAGAACTGCAATGGAGACAGCAAAAACAATCATGTAACGTAGACCAGCTACCCATTCTCTTATACTTTCATTTGGAAAATTATTGTCTTGACTCAACTGTCTTATTTCATATAGGTTCTTGGGACTTCTTGACCAAACAGAAATCCCTGCTTCCTGCAAAAGTGCTTTTGATGTTGCTTGTTTCCGCATGGAGGAGAGCTTATCATACACCAGCACAGAAAGGGTATATTTCTATTAATGAAAAATACTAGTGACACTCTTTTAAACATATTCTTTATTACACTCTGAAATTTATTGAATATTACAAAATTATATAGGTTCCACTCTTTATTTAACGAGCTTCACTCATGATTTCATAGTTTCCAATAAATTTTAATTAATAATAGAGTTTGTTAGAGAGTATATTGCTAACAACCCTCTCTATTAATTATATGAAATGCTTAGTGCTTTTAGCAACTGAATCTCCATTTGACATTTTATAACTAAATGTTATATAAACAAAAATGACCGCTTAATTTAATTTTTTTCAAAAACAGAAAAAAAATATTTGTATCCGCATATCACCTTAAATACTGCTAATTGCTAAATCAACTTATTTGCAGGAATATTCAGAGATTACTTATTAAAGCATACCTTAATTTTTACCTGATTTGAAAGCAGGATATGGTGCTTTTGTATCATGAAGTGGAAATAGAATACCCAGATAGCCAAATTACAGAGAAGCATAGAGCTACTTTACTTGAATTTGGGAAGACTCTTGATGGAAAAACCACAACTGCCATGGCCCTTACTGTTGGTATTCCAGCTGCTGTTGGAGCTTTGGTATTCTCTGTCCCTTTCTGTTCTTTTATGTTGTATTCCAAGAAAATGCTGTTGGTGAATGACATCTGTTTTTGCAGCTCTTATTAACAAACAAAATTCAGACAAGAGGAGTCTTAAGGCCTATCGAACCTGAAGTATACACTCCAGGTGAGCATGATATATTGGTTTATTGTCCATTTGTTGAATATAGTTTTTCAATAATTAAACTTAAAGGGGAAAATTTGACCGTAAAAAATAATTAGCATACTTGGCAGTCACATGGTCACAGAATTGCAAATATGCGCATTATGTGGATTTTTAGGAAAGGGTTTTACATCAGATTAATAAATGGCAAATGAGTCTACTCAATCACATATTTTGTCATTGACTGTTGTTAACACTTAACAGGGTGCATATTATTGCTTCTTCAAAAAAAAATAATAAATGATGTACATTATTGAACTAATATCAATAAACTTTATATTGTGGTATGTACTTAACAACGCTTATTTGTGAGCTGTGGTTTTTGCAGCACTGGATATTATAGAAGCCTATGGCATCAAGTTGATAGAGAAGACCGAGTAATTTGCATCTATGAATTGATGTATAGGTGTACGTTAATGTACACCATGCAATGTTTGATGTGAATAAGATAAAATATAATAATAACTGCAGTAATGGAATTGCAACTACCATTCTATGCCAATGTCAGAAATGGACCACAGGGTACCAGCATAGTTAAAAAAATTATACAGGCAGATGCCAATTTCAATTGCAGCAGTACAATCCAACCAGTTATGAAGTATGATTCTAGAAAAATTGTTAATTGGTGATCAATCGAAGTACTTCTGTGTTTTTATTTATCATACTTAATTACTCAATTCATCAAAATTAAGAAAAATAATTAATTTAATTAATAACAAAATATGTCTTAAATTTTTTTAAAAAAAATTCAAAACTACCATTATCATTAATATTTTTCTCTCTTTTTTTATTGGTTTGTCCATACAATTAATTTGAAATATTTTAGTTAAAAATAGTAATCACAATAGACATGAATTCTTATAAATAAAAAAGAAGCACCATTAATTTATATATTATAAATAGTAACAGACTGTATTAATACAATGTTTTAGACAACGTTTACTTATTGTCATTTTCAAATTATACCAAGGTAGAACTACGGCATAAGTTTTTATGTTTTTGACTAAGCAAGATAGAAGTAATATTATCTCTATCCATTTATACATCTCACCATTTTTGGGCTTGAATCCCCACTAATCCATCAGTTAGCAACAATTAATTAGACCAAAGATAAGAAATTATAAGGTTGAGATAGTGATTAGAAAGAGAGTTAAGATTGAAGAGAGAAGGGAGACAAAAGTCTGGAGTTCGAATCCCCTACTAACATTTTAACATAAACTTACAACTAATATTGACTGATAAAAAAAATTAGACCAAAGATAATACAATAAAACAAGACTAATAGAACCCAATGACTAAAACCTCTGATGGTTTTGCACTTTTATTTCATGTAAAATCATTGTTCAACATAAGAGATCATACAATTTGACGGTTAAGATTGAATGTAGGATGGCATAACCAATATGATTTAGATTTCAATCCTACATATGGTAAAATTTCCATAATTTCGACCATAATGAACAACTTCCTATTCCAATCTTTCTTAATGTTGCTCAAAATGGGAAAAAGAATATAGTCCTGTCATTTATAGTTCTTTGGCCTCAAGCCATTTCTGGGTGGTCTCCTTACAGCCACTTTAAGTGAGTTCAAGTCTTCAAGAATATATATTAGATATTTCAAACACACGTAGTGCAGAACTTCATGTAGAAAGGATGGTTTTCCACAAATCCTTGTTACAAGTTTAAACGACTAAGAAGCTATCAGTGACATTAATTGTTGTTCCACTTCTTCCCAGTTCTTAACTCTGGTCACCAGTGGATGCTGATCAACAGACTCGTTCTTGCACCAAGGATATGAGTTTTCATAATCAAAAAGTAAGACTCTAATGCCAACATCAGCACACTCTATGGCATACCTTGGGTTATCATCAATAAGAACCTTGGCATTTAAAGACCTGTCAATGGCAGTACACCAGGAATCTATCACTAATTAAACATTTGAAACAGCAATCTTCTTTAAGTGAGGAAAAGAGAGTTGGAATTCTCCTCTGTTTATGCAGTTAATACTGAGAAAGAAAATAGAAAACATGCAGTAAATTAAAGAGCATCGAGGGACTTACCTACAAATTTCTGACTTTGGTCTTGACACACCATCAAGAGCAAAGTGGTTACCAAAGTGAATCTCATGAAACAGTCCTGGATAATTCTTCTCTAGCCACTCAATTGTGTGGTCCTTAATTGCATTCTGCCGTGATCTGATCATACAATAATACCTCCAGTTAGTCAATGCTGACAAGATTCTTTTACAGTTTGAAGAAAGTTCAATACCAAAAGCATACGTTACAACTGATAGGCTACAAAATCTTGATAACTTCTGAAGAGCCGTCTGAGCACCTGGAAGAGGGTGGATCCCTGACTTGAAATATGGTGTCTTAAAAAACTCATGAACACGGATATCGGCTGCAGAACAAGATATAAGGGTTTGGTGAAAATCAAAAGAGAAGGAAGTAATTTATATCCAACAAATTCCATAAGTTAATGAATAGCAAAACCATTCACAAAAATGTGATGTGAAAATATGACAGATACAGTTACCTTCATCACGTGAACAATTCCATATCTGCAACAGAAATGAAGGGTGCATCAGACTCCATATACAAACATGCACAAATTCACAACAATACAATGAGGGCTAAATGGGCTGTAACAAGTGTTGATTATCTTTTTATCCATGAAATTTATTTAAAATAGCACCACTAGTTCACAAGCCAAATACATATGATGCAGAACTCAGAGAATTACCAAAGCAGACAAATAATACCTTGCAGAACTCATACACGTGATATTCAGAAACTGAATAATTTGATGAATATCGATCTGCAATGAACTTGTTGAGAGCTGACACAAAGTTTCCTAATACTGTTTATATGAGGGGGAAAACATCAGACGAAAAACAAAAGTGGATAATCCCAAAATTAAAATTAGTATGAGTCATTCTACAATGGATTCAATTGTCAAGAAAGAAACATTACTAATTTTAGGCAAGACATTTCACTGCAAACTGTGGTGGATTATTTATTACTTATATAAACCTGGAGTTGACCATTATTAAATAAAATAAAGTTATGATTTTATTCAGAGGGGGGAGGGGGGTTGGGGGGGGGGATCAATGTATCAATGGCAAAAAAATCTTTCCTTGTATTCTATTTTAGAAATTTATAGTCACTACACAATTTCTAAGAATTTCCAACAACTTCATGAGTTCCTATTTAATAAACGGAATTCCAAAAGGGGATCTCAGCCGCATTCTGAAAAGTATTCCAAAGAAGAATGCTTCAACCCAGATATTGACCAGGTAAGATTCAAGCAAATACACATGCAACATGCATGAAGCTTATATAATAAAGTGAGATATAATCTGTCCGTTTCATGGACCCAGAGAGGGGACTTTGACTTTAGTTTCTTAAATCTTCAATTGTATGTATAAGTTTGAAACAGATTAAAAAAAGAAGGGAAAAGACTTCAATTAAGCAATTATCCTTGTTTGGAGCATCATAATCAAGATTCTGCACGAGGTCTACAGAATTCATATAATCTATTAAGTTAAATGAAAAAATATAAAGAACTCTAAAGAAACACAATAATATAATAAAAAGAGTGGCACATGCATACGCATTTGCATACATACCCTCATCAACATCAACAGCAACCACAAGTTTCTGGGACAATCGATGATCATTGAGACAAGGAGGCTTGGCAGGACATCCATTTATAGATCCATTATCAACCTTAACCAAAGTATCATCACTACTAACAGAATTCCTTTGCCCCAAATCAGCCAAATCGGCCAACATCGGCTGGCGGCAATTTGATGCAAAGCCACGGGACCTTGCCTTTGCCCTCACAAAGATCCTATCACTATTAGTACCACTGCAGCTACCACTAGTGTCAAAGCTACAACTTCTAGGACCAAAAGCAATGCTTCTGCTAACCCCAAAAACATTAGCATAAACAAGATTATGGAGAAATGGGAAAGACAGGTAGCTTCCACGATCAGAAGAAGCAAGAGAAGGATGCTGAGAAAAGGCCTTGCTCAAGTGGGAACAAGGATCATAACCAACTAAATAAGCCATAATATTGTTGTTAGGGTGAAGGTGATGCCGAGTTTGCTGACACAAGTAGCGCACAGGGCCTTCACAACTCTTTAATCTAAACATAATAACACTAGAATCTTGCTCTGATTTTCAAGCATCACCATTAAAAGAAAAGGAATAAAAAAAAAAGAACGGATAAATCTCAAAGCAAAAAAAGGCAATATTCCCCTTTGTAAAAGAATCAATCCCCGAACTTATTGAATTGAACACTGCGATCACCAAGAACCAATCTTTTTGTGGTCAAGCTCATTCAGAGTCAAAGGGGTATCCACCAAACACAACCAACATAAACCCTAGAAATGAGAGTGCGACATCCGAGGCAACCAATCCCAATTAAGTACCTCATAAACCTCGAGTACCCAGAAAATGGGAGTGTTTGATAATGATATGATTCGTGAAATGATCAAATCTTACAATGCCCTGGATCCAATAAACAAACACCCAGAAGAGGAAACTTTGATGGGTGAGGTAACGAGGGAAAAGCTGAGAAATTTCCGTCGAGCTTGAGAAGAGTTTCAAGAAGATGCTTGAACCTTAAAACTGAATATGCACGAAAACATAGACGATAAAGAAGAATCTTTGTATATAGATGATTTGATTGCTTTCAAATTCAATCTATCCGTAGTGTTTAAGAGTTAGTAGATTCAAATTTATGGTTTTCATTATATAAGAATCATTCGGTGTGTAGAAAAATAGACGAAATGCACTGAATCTGAGACTACTTCAATAGATTAATTAATCTTTCTTTTTCTTTGGTTGATAAAATGGAGAATTTAAAGAGAAAGTAGTTGAAAACAAACGTGGAAAGATAATTGCTGGTTAATACGGAAATTAGGGCATCATTTTCGATTCTCCTTTCGTCTCTTTATTCTACATCAAAAAAATTTGGGTATGATTGCCCACCCTATTACACTTTCTTTCTTACCAACTTTTTTTTTAGATTTATTTTTGTGAAAAAAGTTTGTGTCGTTCCCATTTTTGGTGTTCTATTTTATTTTTGTCGGCCTCTCATTCTGGTGCAAGTGATTTGTCGATTGTGCCATTGCAGGCGGTGGGCTCGAGGATGCACATCAAAAATTAATTAGTCTCATGATTGTACGTGTAATTATTTATTTATGGAGTTTTTTTTACCCATTATTTGCTTAAATAATACATCAAAAATTATTTATATAAAATATTATTTAATATGAAAAATCAGTTTCCTAAATCGACTTCTCACTTTCTATTTTTTTTACAATCCTAAGAAATCAATTTGTTAATTAAAATTTGTTGTTATACGTTTAAAAAATAGTTTATGTGATTTCTCAGCGTGTTTTTATTTTTTTCAAAATTGAGTTAAGAAATCAATTTCTTAACTTTTTTTTATTTTTTTAAATTGTATTTTATTTTTATGTTTTATTTAAATTAAAAATAATATTATTTTTGCATAAGGTGTTAATTATATTTTTTGTTTAATCATTTTGAAGAGTTAAAGTCTTCTATATTTCTTTTATTTTATTATTAAATACATAATTAATCAATAATTTAATTGAAATTAAAAAAATATTTAATCAATAAGTTAAATTAAACTAAATATTTAAATTAAAAATAAATATAAAATTACAACAAATAGAAAAAATATTTAAATTAAAAATTAAAAATAAACAATAGAACAAAATATTTATTTACGTATTTATTTTTACGTTCTCAAATACTGAATGTGGATCAAAGCTATATACACAGTAAATTCTACCTTTTTCATAATTTAACGTGAAATTTCTCAAGTTGTTTTATTTTTTCTGATTTTCTCAAGTTGTTATAAACATATTGTTTGTATTTTAATTTTTTTGGATTATTTCAAATTTAAATATTTTTTTATTATTTTATAATTTTATATTTATTTTGTAATTTAAAATTTTAGTTTAATTTTAAATAAATTATTAATTAATTATGTATTTTAATAATCAAATAAGATGAAAATACAAAGAATTTCACCTCTTCAAAAAATAACAACACATAAAATATGCAAAAAAAAAATTAACAACATATAAAAAATAAAATTATTTTCAGTTTAAATAAAACATAAATATATACAATTAATAAAAAAAATTAAAAAATG
>PYAF01002407.1:2701068-2756115 GCA_007407185.1 Glycine tomentella
AAAATAATTAACAACATATACAAAATAAAATTATTTAAAAAAACATAAATATAAAAATTAATAACAAGAAAATAAAATATAATTTTTTTAATAAAAAAACAATTAAAAAATTGATTCTTCAATAATTAATTTCTAAACTTGTTCTTTTTTTAAAAAACAATGAACTTTTATAAATCATTTTTCGTATAGAAAACAAAAAAATGTATTTAAGAAATGTGTTTCTAGAAAACCTATTCTTATTTCTTAAGTAAGTAAAAAAAAAAAATAGAAAATGAGAAATATAATCAATTTCTCATTTTGAATAACATTTTATATCATCTATATAAATAATTTTTTAATGCATTATTTTGGTTAATAATTAATTAATTTATATTAATTGGATAAAAAAACTCGTATTTCTCTCGTTTTAAATATGTATATATATATATATATTTGTAATGTAAATTTAGATAAATATTTATTTTTGTTCCTCAAATTTAATTTTTGAATATATAAAAAATATGATAGATTAGATACGTGGATAATTTTATTTTATTAATATAATACTTTTTTATAACACTCCTATTATTTAAAATTTATTAAAAACTATAATTTTTTTAAAATCTCACATTTTATTTAATGGATTTTTAAAATTTTATGGATCCCTTCTTACGCTTTTCAAAAACAATTATTTGCTCATAAACACAAATGTAATTGTTAACTTTTTCTATAATTATTCTTTCCAAACTTTTCTAATACTAAAAAATATTAATTGTGCCTTAAAATTTTAATATAGTTAACTTTCCAAGTAGAAACTGGGTGGATAATTTCTAAAGGCACGTCAATGTTTTTTCAAAAAAATGAGTTGCAAAAATTGAGATAATAATTAACAGGGCCGAAGATTAAAAATTGAGTAAGCTACTAGAAGAATAAGACCAATTATTCATTCATTTGGCCATATATGAGATTGAAAATCTACTCATTAGTGAGAATACAAACAATTACAAAGAAAATGAATAAATAAAAAAATTGGCGGCATGAACTTGTGAAACTCTGCATAACATAAATGAAAAAAAAAACTAAACACAAAGCAAGAACATGACAGTGAAAATGAAGCTTGATACCAGCATGACCATTGAGTGTAGTTTCCTTTCTGGAGCAACCGAAGGTGTGGACTTCTTTTCATGCTTCCCAAGATCAATCATGATCTCAAATTTGCAAGAGCTTTGAGGTGGTGAAGGGTTTATGTTAGTGATGACAGAGAGACCATTGAAATTGCATGCATCTTTTTGCTGATTCATGGTCTGAAAGTACATGTTGAATGCATATGAAGCATTGCCTACTGTGTCTAATCCACTGCAAGAAGACCCAGGAGAGAGGCTTGTGCAATCAGCATATGTGCATGCTTTACTCATGCTCTCAGTCAAAGCATTAGGGTCAACATTTGCCTGCGTTGACATCACACACCATTGCTTTTGCAAATACCTCACCCCTTTTGCACCAACTAGTTGCTTTCCACCACCCAAATTCAAAGGGTATTTTATGGATCCATCAAAGTTGAAGACACCCCAATGCCTCTCAAAAGGACCAGGCTCAATGCTCTTGGTATCTTCATCTATAAATCCAAACAAGTAGATATCTGGTGGTGAAGGTCTTTTGGGGCTTCCTTGTCTTTTCACTATTCTGTTAATTAGGCCTTGGTTGAACCTTTGAGCATTTTTTATGTTGGCATTGGCTGTTCCATCTGTTGGCCATCCAACCTCTCCAATGATGACAGGCATTTGGCTAAAACCATTCTTCTCAAGGGCTGTGATGAGTGTGTCATAGTTTGCATCAAACACATTGGTGTAGGTTATGGAGCCATCAACAACAGGAGCAGCTGTGCCATCAAAGAAGGCAAACTCTTTTGGGAAGTGGGGATCAGCATCAAGGCTGAGGAATGGATAGATGTTGAAGGTTAGAGGGCCACCATTTTGGCTTAGGAACTTTATTATTGAGATCATTTGGTTTTGAATGTCTGGCCTGAAGTTTCCACCTGATGGAAGGCCACTGTCACTTTGGTAGACATCAGCATTTAGAGGGGTTGTCACCTTCACTTGCCTGCCTAATCCTGCTTTTATAAGGGCTGCTTGGATGTTTTGGATGGCCGGAAAGGTTGAATTCACAAATCGGCCATTGTATGTTTTGAGAAAAGCCTCATTCCCCACAGCAACATACCTAGCAATTTTGCAAATACTAGTTAAAAGTGCAATTTATTTACAACACAAAAAGATGTTACCCTTTTAAAATGGAACAAATAGATTATCCACTAACAGTATGAAAAAGTTTTACAATGTCATCCAATCATAATTCACCATGTATGATAGTGTAGTACTATTATATTAATTACCTTATATCAACCCCATTTTTGGATATGTAAGAGGACACGTTTTGGTTGACCCATGCAATAGCAGCATTGACATTGGAAGCAAGGGTTGCTAAGAGGTCATTTGGTATGCCAACCATAACCTGAATTCCAGAATTTCCTAGAGCCTTGAGTGCTGCGGGATCAGCCTCAAAGAGCTTCACTTGCTTGAATCCATTGTCCTTCATGAGTTTCACGGTTATTTGAGGTGGAAGGGGGTGTGTTAAACGCGTTCCCCAGTTGCAAGCAAAGCCATTAGCACCCTTTGCCAAACCTTGGCTTAGAATGCAAAGAGCTAACAAAACACACGTAGTAAAATGTTGGACTCCCATGTTATCTTTTTAGTTTTTTTTTTTCTTACCTATGTTTCTGAGTCCCCTCTGTCCGCAACATTCACCTATATGAAGATGATTATTCTCAAAGTGGGGAAAAAAATAATGTACTTTTATTCAGTAGAAAGTTACGTAAAGAATTGGATTCCTAAACCCGTTGGATGATTCCAAGCCAAGGCATAACATTTTTTTTTCTATTATTGAAAATGCGTACGTGGTAGGAGAGGGAGAACAATCTAGCAAAGAAAGGTAGAATCAAACTAAAAGCCAACCGAAAAATTCAAATGTAATCTATAAGGGTAAGCCAAAGTTTATTTTTTTAATTACAATTATTCCCTACTGGGTTTATGATCCGATTGTCTATGGATCTTGCAGAATCAAGTTTCATTCCTAACTAAGAAGTCAGACTTTTAAGAACGGAAAAGGAAAAAAAAAAATTATTTGATAGTGCCAGAACAGCTGAACTTTTTCTTATTATATTGTTTTCCCCATTTCTATGTCGTCTACTTATTATCGGGTTTTTTTATAAAAAAAATTTTTACATCAATTTATATCTAGTATCGAACTGAATTTCATTATACAGATATGTTTAAAGTTTTTTTTTTTTTTTGATGAAGATATGTTGAAAGATAAAACTACTAATTTTCCATCGCGCCATAACAAAAGGCATTAGCTTCATTAATGATCATTTTATGTTTTAAATAATGTTGTATTTTAAAATACGATTTGTCCACGTCCCATAACAAATTCAAAAAATGATCATTTTAGTAATTTTTTTGAAAAATTACCCCCCTGTAACTTAAAAAAGTCGGTCTTCAGAGTAGACAAACAATTTTCACCCATAAAATAAGTTTTTTTTTTTTTAACTACAAATAGTTTTTTTAGAAAAAAATCAAGCAGATGATAAAACTAAAAAACACAGTCAAATATACTTGTGTGACGCCCTTGTTCAAATCTTGCACAGTTATATTCTATCATAAATGTAACAATCTATATATTAAATTTGCCATGGTGAATTGAAATAAAATAATGACTTAATTACATTTTTTTTTACCCTTTTTATTTAAATTGTGGGCAATTTTAATCTTTGAAATTCTTTGAGTTAATTAAACTCCTGCATTTTTAAAATAAAGTAAAACTGTTTCTGTAATTAATTATACTCGACATAAAAAATTTAAATTCTTAATTTTTCACTCATTTTTTAAAAATAAATCATTTTAAACCTTTTATTTTAAACCCTCAATTCATATAGGCACTTAAATTTACACTCTTTAAATCCCAATGGTATACCTTATAAAATCTTCTAAAATTTTCTATTTGCTAAACTTTTAAAATTATTTCGTATCCCAAACTCATTGTAAGCCTCTGAATATTTGAATAAGAAATAATAATCTCAGAATATTAAGTGAAATAAATAAATGAAAGAGAATTTGCTTAACTTTAAAAATACAAAATCTAAACTATTTTTTTAACAAAGATAATAAAATCATAAACTAATTCAATTTAAAATAATAGATTGGAACGAAAAGCAACTAATCGTGCTTAATATCTACTACGCCGAAGGCAAGCCTGGGTTTTTTTTTCTTACAACGTATCATCGACAAATTCTACCGTGCGAAAGTAAAACATTTTTTGCACGGTACGAAAGTAATTTGTATTTGTCCGATCATTTAATTAAGAGATCTACCGTTGTCATTTTTCTTGTTTTCTTTTATTCTTTTTAGTTTTTCTTCCTTTCTTTCCCATCATACCCTTTTCCCTCTCGCTCTTCCTTCTAATTCCCTGTGTCCCCTCCTTTCCCATTCCTTTACCAAAACATAGATCCAGTTACACCTTCTGAACCGTGAGGCCATGATCATCGCGGTGGGTCATCATAGCCGTTTTTTTCAATAATCTTGTTTTCTTTCCCTACTACACCCACAACAACCTGTGAAGGACTTTGTTGTCACCATTGCACTCTAATTGCGAAAGGAATCTCACCATCGGCTTGCCGCGTTTGCACTGCGCTCGTTGATGCCAGATTCCAGTGAATATGAATCCATTCAAGGTCCCAACTCTCAAAATCTGACAGTTCCAAGAATACGCATTGCTCGCTGGTAGTAGAAGCCGAGAAGACGCCATTGACAACCTCACCATTCATCATCCGGTGAGGCACCATTGCCTCTGTGGTCCTTGATGGTAAAGAGCAGGGAAGACGAGGAAAGAGAAAAAAAGAAAAGCATAAACTGGGAAGCAACAAAGGGAAACAGAAGAAAAAAAGGAGAGAAAAAATATTTGTATAATCATCCATTAAAAATAAAAGAATCTAATGATCAAAAATAATTTGCGAACAATGTGTAAGTGAAAAAGAAATTGAATATTATAATTTGATTGGTGTTGGGTTTTTTGTTCTATATTGAGTCCTTGTTATTTGTTATTTTCTTGAGTCATTGATGGTCATGAAGAAGCAATGGTTCTATTAGTGACAAAGTGACGTTTGTGATGGAGAGAAAGGTGAGAGAGAAGGGATGACAGAGGATAGTGAGATTAGGCGAACAGATAAATGGAGTCAAGGAAAAATTGAAAGAGAGAAACAAAATAGGAGAAAAAGAAAAAATAAAAGAAAGAAAAATAGTAATCATTGATTTCGTAATCAGCACATCTACTTTTCAAAATTACTTAGGTACCGTGCGAAAAATCTTTCACTTTCGCACGGCAGAATCGGTCTGTATCATCTGCCTTGTTTTATTGAAGTTTCCAGTTACAAGTATGGATTAACAAGTTTCAATCCAACTCAACTTTTATATGATACGTACGAACACATTCATTAAAAGACAAAGATAAAATATCAAAAACTGGCAGTGAGAAATCAAATGGACTCGTAAAGGCGTAACGTCCATAATAAAGGCCTGAAGTCTGAACATGTAAAAAAAAACACACACGAAGGAACGAGAAAAAGAGGGATAACTGCTATGCTACCCTTTTTCTTTCTTTTCTTTACTAGTGTACATTATGAATAGCAAATATTTGATATTCCTTCTCATGAAAGACAAGGGTTTCAAATGGTATACATCTATTATTATACAACAAATGACTGATTCGAAACCTCAATCAGAGCTTTCACCTATTGTCCAAATACTGAACAAACAAATTGAGTCAAGTGCAAACGAATATTGGGACGTCAGATGAAACCAAAATTACATTTCTATTGCTTTTCTACAAAACTGTTAGTACGATCACAAAAATTTCCATAAAAAGATTAATACAAAAAAATGCTACCATATTTCTTCTTTCCAAGCCAGCTAAAACTGATATCGGCAATGCCCTTAAGTTTATATCTGAGAATCCTAACAGTGGCTTATAAGACGGTTATGGTAAAAGAGGTTTCAGTTGTGCTTGGAATAAATCACCAAGAGCTCCCCGAACATCCATCTGATCAAACAAAGGATTATCAGCAGCGTTACAAGACGGTTATGGTAAAAGAGGTTTTAGTTGTGCTAGGAATAAATCACCAAGAGCTCCCCGAACATCCATCTGATCAAAACAAAGGATTATCAGTTCATTACATGAGGCATTTCTTAACACCCCCTCCCAAAAAAACAAAAAAGAGCCAGGTTCTTTATTCTTTAATGGAATCCAGTATTTTAGAGGAATTATCTTTTACTGGCAATACATAGTAATTTCCTTAAATGACAAAAGGATATACACACATTGTCATTAGACCATTTAATCTATTTTAATGTGGTTTTTATGTGTAAGGACTAAAACCAAAGATGTTGTCAAGTGTAAGAACCAAATTTATAATTAAACCATAGTATCATTAGCAATTGCAACAAAATAATGGTCAAACAAAGGCACACACCTAAAGGAGCCAAACAATTACCTTTCCATCTTTAAATTTCAGGCCAATTCTGATACTTGTGTTCCTCAGGTAAAAAGGATATTTAAAGCATTTAATGAAAATCATATTCAATTATTCTATTTGTATTGACACAAGCATATAGCAAACACAACCAAATAATGACCTAGGAAAGGCATACATATAGCAGCAGCTGAGGAATCCCAAAAATTACTTATCCATCCAAAATAATAACTGTTTTTCTTTCCAAAAAGTAAGTTGAACAATCAACTTGTGAAAATCAATTAGAATTTTTTTAGGTTTGTCCCTATTGTAAATATCATAGATATTTTAGAATGTGAAAAAGATCCCTTTGTATCTTGATTATTTATCCTTTTTTTTATATTGTTTTACTTATTTCCCTTTTTAGGCTTAGTTGTTTACCCTATAAAAGGGAGATTAGAGCTTGTATTAGAAACATACTGAATATATCAAAATTCATTTTCTTTCAACTGTCCCTGTCTCAATACTGCTTCTGATGGAATAAAAAATAACTTCCGTTTTATACAGTGAGCATCCATTCCCTTAAATCTTCATCCACACATTACAGATTGCACATAAAGCAAAACTATCAATTAAATGCAGTCTTGAATAATTGTATAAACAAGAAATTACCTGATCACAGCAAACAAGTTTTGTTAGCAATGGGTAGAATTCTCTTAGGTGTCTTCTGAAAATCTTATTGTTCATAAAACACATGCTTTGAAGCACCTGAAAAGGTTAATATATATTAGCACAGAAGAGGACGCATAAACTTAGGCTGCAATGAAATTCATCCAATTAGATTCAAAAACAAGCAGATAAAAACTTAAGCCGAGTACCCCTTTAATTGATTTGTTATAGAAAAAGAGATAAGGATAGGTAAGGTATCCAAAGCATTTGAAAAATAATAATAACGAGAAAAAACTGAAAGAAATGAGAAGAAAACCAAGAATGTAGAAGTTGGATTCAACCAGTCTTTTTATATATAGGACATAGCAACTACCTTAAAAACAGCCACAGCAAGAGCATTGTTGATTATAAGGCAGCATTTTTTAAGGCGGCAATGCATGCCAGTCAAGACAGACAGCTAGAGACTCGAGAGATTATGCTTCTCATGGTATGGAAGGAAGATTTAGCAATTTTTTATGAGATCTAAAACTAAAATCAGTCTACAAATACATTATTTCTATATATATATATATATATATATATATATATATATATATATATATATATTATTTTGAGATTAAAGGTGATCCATGATCCCCTACCAATATATGCAAGCAAGTGCCACACCATGGTATTGGTAATACTAAGGCTTTTCATCAACAATAGAAGTTTAAAACAGGTTTAAACAGGTGGCATAATCTGGTTGATGGGTAGTGTAAAAACCTTTACACTGAATAGAAGGCAGGTGAACTTTCATATATTCTCATGGAGAATAAACTTCGAACCTTAACAATGATGGGAGCACGCAGTTCCAAGACACGATGAATATCCATGTTAGTGGTTTCTCCAGTAATTGACTGGAGGTCAGATGCCTCCCTGAGCACCTGTTCACAGAAAGACACCAGTTTCTCCTCGGCTAACTTTTCAAATTTCACTTCTGCATCAGAATCTTGAGTAATACTCAAGTCATTAACTTCTGTAGAGTCCACATCTTGAAATCCATCAGAGACTGGAATTTTTTCTTTTTTTGTGTCAAAACCATAAGTTGCTTTTTGTAAGATGTCCAGATATATGCCAGTACCAGCTAATTCCTGACGAAGAAGATTTATTGGTGGCCTGTCCAAGAATAATTCAGTGATCCTTAAAGTCCTACATTCCAATTGTAAAGAAATTCCACCAGAACAAAATTAAGACAATTAGATGCTGAGTATTGTATTACCTTTCAACAAGAATTTGGTGCATACGAGTTCTAAGATTGGTGGACGAGTTATAAGAAGCAGCAAACTCCAACAAAGACAGCAAAATGTCCATTATAGAAACCTTCTGTTGTGCTTTTAATTTTGTCCAGTATTTCTTCTGCAAATAAGTAGAAAAAAATAGTTGGAAGAAGATATTTAAGCTTCTCTCCAAAACTGACATTGACCATCACAGCCAGGTTAAAAACAAAAATTTCATCTGACTATCAAACTCCCCATCAAGAAATTCTTTGCTAGGCTAGGAGATGGGTTCCAAAACTTCCTCCACCAAATCTATTTAAACGGATGGGTCTCAAATTACATTCTCCCTCTTGTCCTCACATGCAGAGTGTGAAGAGGTACTTCCTCATACTGACATTTTTCTAAGACCTTTTATGAAAGAGGGGGAAAAAGAGGGAAAACATTTTCCCCTTACTCTACGCAGAATCTTGAGTAATCAAATAGTTGGCAGCAAAGTCAATCAAAAATTTCACTTCTATTTCAAATGCAAAAACCTTGAAAACTTTTCAGGTTACCAACCTTTTTTAACACAAACAAATTTAGGGGACCCTCAAAATGTGAGATCTGAACAAAGAAAAAAAATAAACATACAAACCTGAATACCATCAATTGCACCAAGAAGCAATAACTGTGTAATGCACTTTCCCCTGACAGTTACCAGCAAAGTACTCTCCTCATTCTTGGTATCAAGCTCTACAGCATCAGCAGCCTAAAATGGAGTAAAATAACAGATGTATTCACATGATAATTTTTTTTTTGGCCAGCAAAAATAATTATATATATATATATGAAGAAATGTCTGCATTACAAGAAGTACTGCAAATCATATACCCTAGTATAACAAGACAGAACGAAGGAGGCTTAAAACATGACAGCATGAAAAAAGCCACCTGAGTTCTGACTTAAGACTAGGTATCATGATAATAAAAGTCAATTTATGTTGTCACTATAGATATCATGATACCTTAACTGGAGAAGATGGTTGAGAAGCATCAGATATATGGCTTTTAGATTTTGTATGATTTCGAAGGAAGAGATTTTCCATATTTCCCATAATCCGTTGACCTAATGTTTGGCTCCGCTGGAAACCTCCTCCATCTGCAGCTTTGGGAGTTCTTCCTGATGGAGATGGAAGGCCTACAATAATAAACAATTCCTTAATACCATCAAGCAAACTCATTTGTTCTTGGGTATCATTTAAGAGAAAGTCTTGTATAGACACAACTCTACCACATCATCTTTAGACACATCCAATAAAAAATTTACACATCATCTAAAATAAAATAAAATATCCTTCTCTCTACAATCCTTCTGTCTCTTTCGCTTTCTCTCACATCCCATTTCATCTCCAAACAACAAAAAATGGTATTCGTAATTTCCGGTATTCACCATTGCAAAGGATTATCACCAGATTTCTGCTCAATACACCAGACACATGATTAAATACAATAGTTGCTGTCATTCTGAGTTTTACTCTCATAGAATATATTGTTTTTTTATATTTGGACTGCATATTTCAGTTTCATGTTAATTTACAGTTCAGATCTTGATGTTACAGCTATTTATAAGTATTCATTGAAGCTTTTTGGCCTTAAAAATAATTCTCAGCCTCATAGTGAGAAAAAGTGAATTACCCGACCCATTTTGAACAAAATTCCCAAATTAATTTCGGAATTCCCTCAATTGACTTCCCATCGCGATGTTCAAATCCATCCCCAACCACTCCAACTTAGTGCTCTCAATTTTCCTCTTCTCGTTCTCTGAATCGGGTTCCAGAACTCAGCCTTACGTCCACGAACAAATTGGTAGACGATGCTGGAAGAGGAATGCCTCTTGCGTCTAAGAGAGTAAAAGATGAGGAAAGGGGGCTTGAGAGGCACCAAGGAGGATGATTTAAATTTTATACTCTCTGTCTGATGTTGCAAGGACATTGGTGCCTGTGAAGTTTTGCTTTCATGGATGGAGGAAGTAAGAGGAGAGAGCGTGCGAGAGACAAAGCGAAAGAGACGAAAACGGTTGGATTGGAGAGAGAAAGAGATATTATTTTTATTTTTGGATAGTGTGTAATTTTTAACTTTAATGATGTGTAAATTTTTTATTGGATGTGTCTAAATATGATGTGGTAGGGTTGTGTCTATACAAGACTTTCTCATCATTTAATGCCCAATCCACACTTCATTTTTCTATTTAAAGTAGTAAGGGGCAGCCACGGATTAGGATCAATCCGATAACCCGGTGAATCCAAACCAATACAAGGTTCGGATCCGATTGAAAATTTTCAAATCCGGTGAGTTCGAATAGGATCTCGAATTTTGCTTTTGGAAATAAAAATTCATGCGATTACTTAGTATGTTTTATTTTTTTTTATATTTTTTAGTTTGGGTTTTTTAGTCGAACCCAATTTCATTTTTTTTTTCATTTTAAGGCTACTGATCAATCATTAGTTTATTACTATAATTATAACAGTTTAATTTTTAACTTGGAACTGAACATGTTTAATATTAGACAATTAGTTAAAAAAATAGTTGAGTTAAATGTATTAAATTGCATACTATTAGAATCACTTTCCTAATTTTTTATTTTTATTATTTTAATAATAAATTCGATGACCCGATCCGATCTAATCGATTTATAATCAGATTAGTTCAGATCGGATTGCAGACTTAAACTAGACAAAATCTGATCCAAACTGATTTAATTGGATTGGATAAAAAATGTAATGGTTCCAATCCAATCCGACTCCTAACCACCCCTAAAAGTAGTCACTGAGGCCCCACCACGAGATGTGGCAATTTTGAATGCGATATTTCACTTTTTTATTCTTTTTTTCAGTAAGCTAATTTTTGTGAGACTAATCTATTTGATAATTGATATCACTTCTCACTTATCTGACTGAAGACATGCACATGTTTAAACATGCACACAACTAAAAATTAGAAACAAAAAACAAAAAAAACTAACCTTCAGACTGATCTAAATTTGTCTGTGATACAGAATCTTCCACTCCATCAGCATTTGTATTTGAGGATGCCAGTGGGGACAATTTTCCATTACTATTGACATCAAGTTGACGGTCACCAATTACCTCATTGTCAATAGACCTCGTGGTCCCACTGTCACCTGTGTTGCCTTCAGAATCACTAATAATGCTTCCATGGTTCCTCAGATTTTCAAAACTTAACACATTAAGCAGCTCTACAGGTTGCGTAGTGTATGAAGCATCTCTGGAGATCAAGATTAAATAAATGTTTTACAGTTGATATTAGAATAACAAAAATGAATCTTCAGAAAATAGGAAAAAATTTACACCTTATGCTTTTAAGCAACGTGTCCCAGTCACTTTCACTAAATTGGTGTCCACCAACTTCAATAAGATGCACCAAAGCACCAAGAGATATTGAGACCACCGTTTGATCTGTCTTTTTGGCACAATCTAACAGCAGACCCAGTAGTGGAGGCAACATAAAACAAACCTCCTGGAAACAAGATTCCTTATGAGTAATCTTTTTAAAATTTAACAGCAATCAGATAAATGCTGAACAGAATGGCCTAAATTTCATTCATAATTTATAAGATAACAAACGCATCTAATACAAGAAACTATCAAAATCAACTCAGGCAATTTTCCAATTAAAAACTGTAAGACCATGTCTGCTAACTTTTTTCTAAGCAAAAAATTCAAATGTATGCTTGTTAAAGTTACAAGAATAGAAAAAATGAATACTGTTTTAATTCTTTACCTTATAGAATGTGTTGAAAAGGTTGCATAGCAGCTGAAGCGAATGTATGCTTGTTTCACGAAACCAATCATCATCAGGAGAAACAAAGCCCTCTTTCCCAGCATGTCTCACATGATCAAAAATTGGAAATAGAACTCGATGAAAAATACTCTCCCAAAATGCTGTGGAGAACTTGCTACCTCTTTCATTCAGTAAATCAAACAAGACTTCAAGTGCACAACTTCTGACCTCTGGCCTTTGATCTGATGTTAGATCAGATAAACCAGCCAGCATTGGGAACCAATAATGCTCAGTTACATCAAAAGTTGCATCCAAAGTAGCATCAATAGGCATTAAAGCACCTCCAGGAATAAGACCCTTAAGCAGACAAACAATTAAAACCACTTAAAAAAGGGGCATCAACACAAGGAAAGGAACCAATAATTGACAGTAAAATAAATAAATATTTTCCAAATCCTGAAACAATGTACATTTCAGCATACATTACACAAAATCAGGAGCAAAGTTTGCATGCTCCCTTTAGTTTTCCCATAAAAATCTGTTTTGAACAATGGCAGATATAAATACAATATCAAGCCAGAGCTTTTCTTTTTCTTTTTTTTATCGCTGATACCATGCAGAAGTTCAGAAAATTTAGAAAGTGTAATCTCAATGTTTTCATTGTTAATGATTTATGTTTACATTTTACAGAAAGGTATTCATAAAGTGCATAGGTAGTAGCATCAAGCTACTTGCAGGTCTATACTACTTACAATAGGACCTATACAGCATTTACACTATCACTGAAAGGCCTCATCTTATGAAAAGATCAATGATTTGGAAAAATAATATTAAAACATTGTATCATCTCTGTACTTTGAGAAATCATACCCCCAGAAAAACATACCATAGAAATAGATCCTAGATGAGGGTAGTGAATGGATATTGATATAAACGTCTACCCAGTTTCATTCTATTGATGTGTGTGTGCATGAATGGGTGTGTGTAATCTTCCTATTCAGAAAAGTAATTTCCTACAGATAACCCAACAAACCTCTGCAAGACGGTCCTCACAGATCCGCAGGAGGGCAATAGCCTTCAAGCTAATACGATGTGAAGTTTTATTGTTGGCAAACCTGATCAGACAATTCACGCAATCCATGAAACAGTCTCCCACTACTTGATCAAAGTGTTCTAAGATGACTGTAAAATGTCCATGCGTTAGATACACCACAAATGCAATAGTAGACTTAGACTGCAATGACACAGACAAAGAAAATTATTCTTACCCTGCTCAACATTTTCAAATGCACTATCGACAATTGATTCCAATTCATCATCTGCAGAAGCTGTAAAAATCATAAATACACTACGCCACCCAGACTTTATGCTTCCAACCTTAGATTTTATCATCTGCGATAGGAAACAGTGCTGGCTAAATTTTAGTAAATATATCCAACGATATTAAGCTCAAATGCAAGAATCAGGACTCAGAACTAATGCCCACTACACCTGGACAATGCAGTCAACAATTAGCCTCCTTTTGGATTCACTTTGACTATTCCGCATAAGAACAACAAATGGTTTAAGAATATCATTTTGGAAAGAGAAATTGGCCAGTTCAGCACGCTCCAAATACTTCATACTAAGTTGTCTTAGAGAATCTATGGCATACATAGCAATTTTCTCATCATGATGACTCCCTGCTGATATAAAGTGATTTGCTAGGACAGACCAGATTCTAGCCCAGACCTGAAAAACATAACAATGAGAGCTTAGAAATGCATTAAAAGCAGCATCAAAAGAAAATATTATTACAGGAGATGGAAGCACAATGATATTGGTAACAGATAGCTTGAGTAAAATCACATTTTCAAATAATTCCTCAGAAGTTATAAAAAAATTCATACACGTGTTACGTGTACATATATGTGCACTCATTATATCTTAGAATGTGAGTTTGGGTCTAACTCAACCCCAAAAGCTAGCTCATAGGGTGAGGATTGTCCCCCACTTATATACTCTATCTTGGCACTATCTCTAGCCAATGTGAGACTTGGGTTTTTCCCAACATTATATATTGCAGAAACTATATCCAATTAATAAATGTAAATGCTTTTCCACCAGGAAAACAATACAATTGAGCCAAGACATTGAAAACAAAAATTAACAATAATATAAGTCCAGTAGCTCAAAAGATAAAAATAAGCAGAAAACCCTACCAAATGCAATTTATAAGACATGAAATGTCAAAATGATCAACGAAAAATATGCACTTGTAAGTTGATAAAATATATACCATTCGTATACGAGCCATATTGTAATAACTAATTTCAACAAGCTTCTGCAAGCTGAAGACACGAGCTGGAGTTTGTTTTAGCTCTTCAGCTGATACACCACAGAGAGCAGTGAAGAATTCCACAACTGAATCGCTAGGTAGTTTGACACTATTCATGAAAATTTGTTCCGCAGGTTTCGCAGCTAATTCTTTCAAAGATTGAACAACAGCATCCTTGGAGATTTGGTTTGACCCATGCATAACAGTGGCAGAAATTGAAGGAGATGACGTTATAAATTCGAGGCGAGAAACACATTCCAGAACTGCATTCCATGTGTCTTGAAGAGAGTTCATGTCTGAGTCACATAGAACCAACAGTGTCCGCAAAGCTTCCACATTTTTACTGCGCATTTCCTTGGGGGCATGCAAGAAAGTAAACCTGAGGTATCAACAAAGAAACTAAATGAATATTGTCAACTGCACCAAACATCAAAGTTGCCATCCTGTACTCTCATGCACAAAGCATGCTACTTCCCTAGCATGTCAAAATAAAGAAAAAGCAAATAACTTACAATAATCAAAGCGACAGTTTTTTGAGGTATGTGGGATGGGGGGGTACAGGAACACATATACCTGACCAAAGATGTTAGAAATGCATAACGCATGGTATCCATTCCAAGCACAAACGTAATATGTATGCCAGCTTTAAATCCCTCCATCAACAAAACAACACGAGGCTTATTTTCACCTTCCTCCATAGTTACAGAAAAAGTAGCAAGCAAAGGCCACCCAACGGCTTCAACCATGGGCCTTACAAGTTCAATCTGCTGGGCAGTGTAGAAAACTCCTCTTTTCACCCCTTTATTCCTGAATATAGCTTGTGTTTTCTTAATGATGTCCTCACTTTCAGACTTGGCATCTCCGGATGACGTCCTCTTTGGGAGTGCTAGGTTAAGAATACTAACAAGGCGTCCTTCTTCACCCTCTGGCTTCTGTCTGCTGCTTTTTCCAATTAAAGATGTGTCATCTTTCATTTTAATCTCCTCTTTGACAATGGAATCATAGATCTCTTCTAGTAGTTCTTTAGGAGCACATTCATCCGGATCATCCCTGGCATTCATGCGAACAAAATCTGACTTGGACATCTTGGGCCACACCATTGGGTTATGAGCATCAGTATTTAACATAATAACAGCATAAGCTAGAACATAAGCTGTATCTGCATTTTTAAAAAGGCCAGGATTGTCTGCACAGTATCTGTCATAGACAACATGCACAAAGACACTGCTATTAGTACAAAAGATATAAATTTTCAGTACAGGTGCAACCGTGCAAGGAATCATGCCCACGAAATATAAAGTGTAAGTAGACATTATGACATGACAATCAACCAAGATTTGACGCCTTATAAAACACCCTGAGACACTTGCATGTAAAGAAAAGCCATTACCTCTCTGCAAACTTTTCCATGATTCGATCTATCTTTTGAGCTTCCCCAGGAAGTCGGAACCCTTTAAGAAACTCCCTGATTGCAGTATCAAATTTAAATCCAGAAAATTTCATGGAATCTACATAAGCATGCATCACAGCAAGGGGAAACTCTTCATGTTGACCTAAATAGTCACCAATTGTAGCCTGAAAGCAACCAACAGTTATATATTGCAGACCAAACTTAGATGTTTAAATCAAAAATTAAATTATAGTACTAGAGAAGAGTCACAACCTTGTCCAAATTGGGAGTGTTTTTCAAAAATTGAGCAACTGAAGCAGGTGTGTTTTCCACCAACTTATTTGATATAAGATATTCCACCCCCTTCATTGGTTTTCTGTTGAACTAAAAGATTATTTATTAAAACCATAAGTCAGCCCCCAACAATAGCTTGATCATTATGCAACAGAAGGTGAAAAGTCAAGACAAATTTCTCTTCCCTGTTAAAAAAGATTAAAGAAAACATGATCAATACCTCAGCAATGGCAGCCTCCAATGTGGATTTATGAGCCTTAGCCTTCTCAAAATCACTGGTTACATCTTCCCTGGGTCTTACTTCAGAAGAATCTCCAGCTGAAATCCCTTCTTGCTGATTATTCTTTAACTTTTCCAACTCCTTATGTGATTGCTCCCAATCAACTAGTGATTTAAGCACACTCACAAGACCCTGGGAAGGATAAAAGAAAATGGGATCAATCAGCAACTTTATTAAAAAATTTAAAAAAATCCACTCAATGAATTATTTGATTTCCAACAAAAAGGCAACAACTAAACCTACTTGAAGTGATGAGCCTTTAATTGAAGCTGTTTGAGAAACAGCAGCAGAATTTGGATCGGTATTTTGAGTTCCTTGAGCTATTTTGGACAGAGTAGTAACCTACACATTGAATTGGAAAATAACAGAGATTATTATTATATTTACCAAAGAGGACATAACTAATTTTCATGCTGTCTATAATGCCATAAAAGATTGCTCTGTAAGATAATACCATTCGTTCAAACAAGTTTGGTGCCTCAAGATCACAATCATAATTCACAAAGATGTCAACAAGCATCTGTGGGTCCTTACATACTTTCTCTAACATCCTGCAAACCCACACTAAACCAAATTAACAATGAGGAAAAGGAATGGCAAACAACACAAGAAAGTTCATTAACAAAAAAGTTTATAATACAAGCAATATTTTAATCAACCAAGAAGAACATTATACCGAAGAACACTAAGTTTTTGGTTGACAGGAAATTCTAATCCATCCAGTGGTCTAAGAACAATCAATGGAAAGAAGATGCCTATTTCACCCTGGAAACAAAATAGTGTACAAACAAATGAGACATCAAATTAACATTAAGAAGCTTCTGCAAAATCTACAGAATGACATACATACTTTGAGACTCTCCCTGAATCGCAATAACAGCACCAAGAATATTCCAGTTGCATACTGCCAAGAAAGAACATCAATATCACAATTTACAAATATAGATACTTCATGCAAAGAAAGGTAATGCAGTTCAAGAAAACCTGAAATATGACAGGGGATTGTGAAACTGAAGCTCGTAACAATGCATATGAAAGATATGCCTTCACTGAATCAATAAAATGGAAGTTCTTTGTAAATGAGTGGCTGACTCCCTCCAACAAACCCTGAAAATAACATAACAAGCATGTGACTGAACAGTCAAAATCGTAACTGTCAAAGAATGAAAAGCTTGAATATCAAATGTGAAGAACAAGAATGGAATATATGCTCCTATCCTATCTATTCCCACTTAATGATATAGTCTAGCCTTATAATGGGCAGAACTGAAAATTATATTAATCAACAATAAAAAACCAGTTGTCATCTATTTTCTGCTCAACAAATCATTTCTTGAACCAACAGTACAATAGCAGTAGCTGGTAGTGGTACAGTGGATTCTTTTTTCAGAGCCTTTTAAGATCTTGACCCACTGAATTATTGAGGCCATCTCTTGTATTCTTCGCCTTTCATTTTGTATTCGTTTACATCATGTATTTTCTCTTGAAGGAATGTGTGTCTACCTACTAGGAATCATTCACATGGAAGCTTTCTTATTATTTTTAATTAATAAAAAATTAAAATTAATAACTAACTATTCAATAATACTAGGTTATTTATACAAGCAGAAACCTTTCCCAACCCTTACAATTTCTATAACAAGAGTACAACACTATACTTTCATTTCCATATGTATATTGATTCACGTATTTCTGGTTTTAACTTTAATAGATAATATAATTTATTGAAAGAATCCAGAAGGGAATTTCTGTATTTATCTATCCTTTCAGTAAAGAAATCAACTACGAGCTACAATGTTGGGCCCAATGATGTGAGAAAAGAGGCTATTGGGAAAAATCAAGACCAGCTGGTTAACGGACCACATCAAGGGCTCAAGGTATGGAAGATGTATACAGTACACCTGAAGAGATAAACAGGAGTAACATGGAGAGAAGCTACGAGAAGTTGCTGACTTGGCAAGTTAGTTATGCTGGAATGGGTATTCAATATTCATGTTTTAGGAGATGGTTATTATGCCGAGGGGAGAGAGAGAAATACTCATGTTTTGTTTGCTAATATTGAGTAATACTACTTTATCTTATTTTGCATGGTCTTTGGTCTCTACCACACAAGGATTGCAGTAATAACAGTTTCATGAAGTGGTTCAAACTAGTCCATCCCAATTCATATAGAATTAGACTTCCCATAATAAATATCATATGCCAGCACATACCATTTCTTTCAAGCAAACCACTTACCGATATAAACTAGTATACTAATTTACAATGCTACATATATAAACTAGTATACTACAGTATTTTTAATAAAAGAAGAAATAAAAAGATGGCATATTTCAAAGAATGATAAAAAAAATAAAAATATACGATGTCATCCTTGCATACGGCTCTGCATTAAATACAAATAACAACACCTAGACAAAATATTATAAATTTTGTTTCTTTGTGTTAGAGTGCATTATAACAATGCTTGAGTAAATCTTAGGTTTTGTTGGCAGTTTCACAGTTAACCTGACAGTTAACCAGCTGCCAGATGGCACAGTTATTTAGGTGGTTCGCTTAGCTTCTAACTACAATATATCATTCTAGATCTCAACCAAGGGTAACATCATTGAACAACACAAAGGCCTTATTTGGTTAAGAATCTCCAAAAAAGATTAAATAAGATTGTCTCAAACTAAAATTAGCTTATGTATAAATTAAAATTAGCTTATGTATAAATTAAAATTAGGTTTTGGATAAACTAAACGATTTTAACTTCTCCAAAAAATTGATTTTAACTGTGGGAAAAAAAAATTCTTGTTATTTTCGTCTCCTATAAGCGCTTTCAAAGGTGTTGTTGATGTTGATAAGCGCTTTCAAAGAAGCTTATCCAAACAGGGCCCAAGTCTGCCACATAAAATAAAATGTACCAGGCACCAACAAGTTAGCCCATAATTAATAAAATAAAGCAAATAACTACTTCTGCATGACTACAGTAATAAAATATTCCAATGCATTATCCTGCACCTATTAACTAACTAGTAACTGAAGCTGAAATCACTGTATAACCTGAAGAAGCTCAAGAGACAATATCCTCGTCTTCGTTGTAACTTCATCATTATCTTCCTTCATACCCATCTGTCAAATAAATTAAGAAGTGTATATAATGTTCACAAGAAATTAACCACAATGCTATAGTTAAAGTGAGAGAACCAACCTTGCAAAGAGTGCGGAATACCAACAAAGCATCACGTTGTACTATACTCATGCTCTCTAAATCAATCCCACTTGACAAAAGTAAGATTAATAGTCAATCAACTATTCAGAGTAAATCATACAATGGATATCCCAAAGTACTATATCATACTCATATTTCATACCGTGTAATCTTTTTACCATCTTCAGTATGTACAGCCTTGTCCAATACTGCTTCTAGGCCCTATACAAGACAACACAATCTTGTCATAATAAGGACATGCTAGGTTCAATACATAACTATACAATTGATTTACCTTTATATCAGCACCTCCAGCAAGATTCTGAAGTTCCTCAAGAGATGTTGGAGATGCATCCTTGGCTTGACTAAGTGCATCACCTAAAGTCATTTCTTTTTCATTTGAGTCTCCCATTGAAGATTCATCGGATTTTGTGTTTAAATTCTCTGCTGAAGCTGCCTTTGAAATTGCATGCCCACCAGAACCAGATGACGCTTCAACCTGGAAATTTTGATAGGCAATACTAAAAAAAATTACTACAAAAGCCATAAGTCAAATATGCTTAATACTAAGGAATTTTAGAAGCCCCACCGGATCAGTTTCCATTCTCCTGAAAGTGATGCTGATCATCTGTGTCAGCATTGCCTTCGATGTTGCTTGGTTTATAGGACTCTTGCTACAAATCCAAAACAATGAATCTCAGTATTATAGATTAACAATAACAACACTTGAAGACAGAATAGAAATGATTAATACCTATTCAGAGCAATATTGTAGCAAACTCTGATAACTCCCAGTAAAGGTTCGCCATGTACTGAATGATGTAAATAACGACTCAAAAATCATACAAAAAAGAAGAAAAAAAGAAAGAAAGAAAGCAATATATATATATATATATATATATATATATATATTAAAAAAAAGTAAAAAGCAGCCCAAAGCATCTTAAAATACTATAAACATCTTCTGGTATCAACAGGTGGCTTTCTAACCACAACACCAATATAAATGATTAGGCTGGCATAGAAAAAGGACAGGAAAAGCACAACAAATGTATGCAGTACAGTACAAATAATTTGTACACAAACATTGGTCTAAGCCTCAAATGTACACATCTTTCTATTTTATGGTAATCTTGTTTTTTTTATTAGTGATTTTTTCCCTTTTCTTGACACAAATAGTTTGGCACCAACTGATTTCCAATCATGCCTAATTGGAGCACTTGCAAGTCTCAACTTCCAATCTCATAGTACTTGAATTTGATAAAAAAAAAAGAGATACCATAAAATGAAGAGAATCAAGTCAAACAAAAACCTAGAGGCAAGCAGCAGAACCCTGAAGCAGCATAAAGGGGCAAAAGGGGCCCTAGCTCATTAAATTATCCAAGCTCATTCTTCTAACAAGTTAACCCATCAATAATTGCCTGAGTAACATGACGTCATAATAACTATTGTCAATCTTCAATTGCAACTATAAACCATGTTTGTATCCCAGAAACATATTCTAAAGGAAAACAAAGGCCTCTAAAAAAGAGACACTTCCCTCAAAACATCCTTCCCAACCCAAAGCGATAAACATCATCAAAAGGTACAGAAATATGTGGTCTAAAGGAAGTGAATCCCTGAGAGATATACTTCCAAGACGGAACACAAAGTAGATTAATGGCCAAATTCTAGACAAAAGCCCTCATGACTTTCTCAGAGAAAAAAACAGTACTATAACATAAAAAATAAGGAAACAAATAAATTGATCTAACATTTCCCCTGGAATAAAAAAGCAGCCAAACCAAAGTAAATTAGCGCTTCCGATAGATTACATGTAATGCTGAGCCTACTCTTTTACCATCGTTTCCAACTAACTCTGCTATGGTCATAAAATGTGTGCAAAATTCTCATTAGCAGAAGAGAAAAAAATGTATATTAAGCTCCTTTAGCTAAAACCTTCGTCTAAGCTTTAAATAAACATTGCATTAATAATTTAAATTGGGTTTAAATAATTTATATTTTATTTATCACACTAAAAATTGAAAGATACCTTGAACAGAAATTTATATTATTGATTACATATTTTAAGTCAGTTACACATGTTATCAGGAGACATAGATAACAAAACAATGGATTCTTTTTATTTTACAAAAAACATACCTCTGAATTTAGTAGAAGCCACCGCAGTAAGAAGAACCTTCAGCACTTGGAGAATAGTACTGCATGTTGGTTTTTAAAAATGAATAGGTATAACAGGAAATATATATTTCGTAAGCATTAAATACCCGTAGTGGTTTGCATACCTGTCAGGTGATGAATTGTCAACACAACTGCAAACCATGTTTAGAATGTCTGTAAACAATGGAACATTTTTACCACCCTCTAACCCAGGATCTCCCTCCAAATGGTCATACGCAATAAGTTTCTGTATTAACAACAGTTACGCATAGTAAGTGACCTATTTAGCATGAAGAAGTACCATAAGGACTGGTTGAACATCTTATTGATCAGAGTCAAGAAAGCATGCACGTACATGAAGACAATCCAAAGCAGATTCAAGGATTTTCAAGTTCTTAGTCTCAAACGCAAGACGTAGAGGATTTAAAATAAGCTCTGCATCAGCTCCTTCAAGTGTATTCCCAGCACTAGCCAAGACAACATTAACGTTTCCAATCTTAGCCCTGTCATCTGAAGCATGCTCAGCCTTCTGTGACTGATCTGCTTCTGTCCTAGTTGCCGCTCCACCTTCAGTTTCATGCATGCTAGTACAAACCAATATAATCCAACCATTGAATTAACAGAAAGCTCGATCCCATTCCACTAACTAAGGACTATCCATTACTCATTTGCCATACCCAAATTTAGCAAACCTACAATTACAAAATTTCAAAAACGCAACATCATCCTAACTATGCTTATTCTAAAAATCTTACCTCCCAGATTCAGCTGAAGGTGCAGCTTGATTGACCTCACTCTGCTTTTTCTGGCTGAGCTCTTTCGTTATATCTGTAACGATAACAGAGCACACGCAAAACATAACTAAATAATCAATGACATCACAACTACATGAACTAAAGAATGAATGCCAGCAATCGAACAATGGAGCGGATGGCTATCTTATCACAATCGAAAAGAGAAAGCATCAAACAGAATTGAAAGCGTAAGATAGAGAAGGAAGCAGTGGATCTAGGGCTGGGACCTGTGTAATTCTGAATAGCTTTCTGAAGTTCGGGAAACTTCTTAGCAGAAGAACACTCCTTGAGAATTGAATCGAATGCTCGAGTGACGAAACCCCCGGCGGCACCTCCGGCCATTTTGTCTCACTCTCTGGCGGCGAAATTGCGCTACGGTGCAACGCGCGTTCAGATCACGGATGAAGTGGAATTCGGAATCGGAATGCGGGCGAATCGAAATTGAAGATCATCCGAAATCGGAAACGAGATCGTAATGTGACGGGGAATGCGAGTTGTCCGGCGGCGACGGAATTGGATGCCGGAGGAGAGGGAGAATTGAAGCTGGGAAGAGTGAGAGAGATCTGAGAAAATGGATAGAAAGAAGGGCGTAGATCTGTCTTTGAATGTTTTTATGTCTGTTTTGGTCACCAGAGCCAAAACCAACAAAACTATTCTAATTTTTCCCCAAGCTGAAAATTTTAGAACATGGCTCGTAGTCGTAGCTAAATTTCGGAAGACAAGGGGCTACTGTGCAATACACTTTTTGTTTTTTTTTTCACCTTTTAATTATTATTATTTTGGTCTAACTTTTTTCTTTCATTTTGAGCCAACAACGTAGATTTATCAGATTCCTTCCGGATCTGTGTTTGGGGCTTTGGGCTTTTGTATAGATCATACAGAAATTATCTTCATGCACCAAAGAGAAAAAATCAAAAATACATATCCTATGTGATAAATAATTCATATGATCCATGTGGATTATCGATCAGTATTATCAATATTCTAGTAAAAATATATTTTATAAAATAATTTATAAATAATAATACATGAAGGTTTTAAACTCAGAACCCTTTTATTATTAATATGATATTCTAACCAACTAAATTAATAAATTAATTATATTAAACAATAATTAATATCATAAATAAAATATTAAAATTTTTAATGTATATTTAACATACATATAAGTTACATAATAAATTTTATAATAAATAATTTTCATCTAATAATATTATATATATATATATATAAATTTTAAATAAAAGTCATATATTTAAATAAAAATTATGTATGTAAAAAAATACACATTATTATTATACATAAAAAATATCAATTATTTTTTAATATAATTAGCGTAATAATTCAATTGATTATAGTGTCATTCTAATATGTAAGGTTATTTTTTTTTTCCTTTTAATGTTTTAATGCTGGATGTATGGAAACAAGAAGGAAATCCCGATCATACATGGCCACCACCAACCAACTCTAGTGAATCGAGGCAATTGCTTCCTGCACACTCCAAATTTCTTACTGCACTTTTCATGTTGCTTCCGTAATGATCATTATAGAAACAACAGTGCAGGAAGCAATTCCGGAAATACAGAAAGAAACACCCGAGAATCCGATATATAAAATTAAGGAGATGTGTGTTAAGATTAACTTTATTTTATTGTGTTAAGAAATGTAGTATATTTCTGTTTGTTATTGAGTATTAAAATAATATTATTCATGCAAAACCTAATTTTAGGTATATTCTTTGACTCATTTCATTAATCTTCATATTTAAATTTTGCTTTTATATTATAAATTATAAATTAGAATACATGGTGAGGCTCTCATTTCCCTTACTTTCTTAATTCTTTGTAAAAATCATATTTTAAAATATCTGATAACGTCAACTAATTAATGATAGATTTAAAAACACAACTTATAAAAAAAATTACATGTGAATGTCAAATTCTTTATGATTTTACGTGTCAATGAACTATTAACATCATTGGTACACATGGGCGGACGCACGTTTAGAATTGGGGGGCAGTGCCCCCCTTAAATTTTTAATAATAGAATTTTTTTATAATAATAAAATAAAATAAAATAAAAAAATAGTTTAAAGTTTACATAAGAGAAAAAATTGAAAAACATAGAAAAAGAATAATAAAAAAGATGAAAAATAAAAAATGAGTGAGTGTAGGTATGTATATTTGTAACTTTTATGAATGCAGTGCCTACACTCTTGTTACTTTTAAGCACCCATTACATGTTAATTTTGTCAATTTATTCTCTTTTGAATTATAACTTTTTCACACTTTTGTTATAATAATTTGTCTTTTAATTTTCTGTACAAAAAAAAAATTAGAGGCGCAGCCTCCGAACCTCTATCACTGATGTCCCCGTTACTTTTTTTTTCTGCATTCGCACCTGTTGGTACATCATATCTTAATATTGTAACTTAATACTAATGACTAAAATTTTAAAAAAAATCTATAAAGGACAAAATAAAAATACCCTATTTTATAGAGATAAAAAATTATTTAAACCTTTTTAAAATTTAATATTTTTTATTTAAGTGAATGTTAGTTCAAGTGATATATTATGGTCTTTTTAAGCAAAGTTTTAGTTTTATACCTTATGTATGGAAAAACAAATTCTCACCAACGCTTCATCTAGTGGTGAGAAAATAAATAAAGCTAATGATAATAAAAAGAGAAAAATGAATAAAAGGCAAAAATTTACCAAAAATGTGAAAATTAGATTATTTGATTTAAATGGAATGGAACAATAAAAATTATTAAACTATTAAAATCACTATTTTATACTAATAATTTTGAAATTCAAAGCATAAGCAGTATGATTATTTTAATCAATACATTTGAGATGTTTTAAATCACCTCCTCTCCCCTCCAAATCTCTCAATATAGGAACAAAGAAAAAATTATACAAATAACAGATTTTTTTTTCATTAAAAAAATCTTATTAAACTCGAATAAAAAAAATAAAATTACATCAAGAAGGATTTTGCTCCCCCTATTCCCTTACATCTCTTTCTAAAAATTGAACCAAACAACAAAATTTTATACAAATCCTTGCCCTTTCCTCCAGCCAAGCATCATGATACTTTGCTACAACATAATGATAAAGCGGACAAGTCTTTAGTCATTACTCAGGTTTCATCAGTTTTGTTTATTTATTCTTGTTTTTAGTTTTTATCTTGTTCTCTTATTTATTTGTTGTTAACTTAGATAACTAATATTATAAATAAAGATTATTATAACTTAAACCAATATATTTACTATTTTATTTCTTATGAACAATTCATGCACTTGCAAATTTTTACTTGCGATCGGGTGAAGACTTAACTTTATGTTTGAAATGTCATTATACAACTATCTGGATTTTTACATGCGATCGAGTGAAGACTTAACTTTATGCAGGCAATTGATATTATGAAATAACTAACAACAATAATGATCATCTTTTTGAAAGATTAAAAGATGATTTGTGTTGAAAAAGGTTAATTAAGTGACAACACCGTGTGGTTTGCAATCTTGATATATCATACAATACCACCACAGTCTACAATACAGCGGGGCTTACATAAGCCGTATTTCTCTTAAAAAAAACATAAGCCTTAGTTTGTCAGTTGATTAATTATTTGAAATCATAGATATAAATATTGAAGGAGAAGTTGAAGATGACGTACTAAGAGAATTAGAAAAGCGTTTAGGTATCTGACGTTGAGACAAAAAGTTAAAGCCTCTATTAGAATTGTGATTATCGTTCAGTTATTGATGTAAGTCATGTAACATATATTAAAACAGTGTGGCTGGACTAGCCCACACTAGAACGGAATACTTAATTAAAGTAGCCTAGGTTTGAATGAAACAGAACTTAACATAACCAAATATATATTGTACCATATCTATATATATATATATATATATAACTTACTTAATTTTAAATATGATTAAATCTCAAATTAATCATTAATCTTATAATCAGCCAAAAAATCAAAACATGCATGTAGAAATAATAGGATACTTTGATATCTCATCAAATTATCAAAAACTCTAATCATAATAATTTTTAAGAAAAACAGTGTATTATGATTAGCAATTAATTGTCCTTTAAATAAGTGATACAGTTTGATATTTAGATATGTATGAATGATGAATCAGTGTTTACTTGAAAATATCAACTCCTTAAATAAAAATCTTCTTACCTAAATTTTAACTTTGGGATATCTTGGGCAACTAAAAAAATTATATAGTATATAAAACAATAATATTTTCACAAACAAAATCATAATAAAACAAGAATATCCCATTATACTTCACTTTATTATATTTTTGTTGGCGTGTCAAACACTAACGTAATAACCTCTTTTTATTTTTATGGAATGGCTTTGCCAAGCCGTTGATTAAATATGATTTAGTGGCTGTCTGATTTTTTTACTTTTGTTATTATCCCAACATAGTGAACTCTTGCTCATCATTTTATTTTATCTGTTCCAAAAGCAGGGAAAAAAAGATTTGCTTATGTCTATTGAGATGTTGTTGGACATTCATATTTTTAAATGTCATCAAGCACTTACACTTTCATCTTAAAAAGCAGAATGTCATCAGGATATAAACTAAATCATTATTACTGAAACGTAAAATAATAGTACAAATAAAAACATTTAATATACTATTATTAATCAGGCAAAACTATGAAATCTAATTCACTTGAGTCACCATGGTTTTCAATTCATACAAAGCAAGGAAAATATGGAGCAAAAAGAAAGACTACAAACAGGACATTAAGAGTATGTTTTGATATAAAACTAAATGTTATCGAGAGTTTCTCTATCAACTCTATATTTTAAATAAAAAAATTGCAAAAATACTTATGAGTTATATCCAAACATATCCTTAAGTGTTTATAATTATGTGTAGGACTGGGTGGGTTATAGTTACGTGCTGGAGTATGATGCCAATATCATACAAACAAAGTAGCATTTTTATATTTTGTACGATTTCTTTTTATCTACTATGGTTAGAAATTAGAATATGACGCGCATATGAACTTTTTAGACATCAAACCAAGAGCGATAGAAGTAAAGAATGTTTCTGGGACCTGGTATCAGTGAGTGTCTATGTTTTGTTCTTTTCTTAAGCCATTATGTTGTACTCTTGCTCAATAATTGAAGAAATGAATCATTTGCTTTATTCCAAAAAGCTTGAGAAGAGTTACCTATCATATACCTATCTCTATTGAGCCGTTGAACAGATTCACGCTTCTAAATTTTATCAGTCACAAACATGTTTAGCAAAAGAAAGAGGAATACTTCTTTAACACATTTATTACATTCTGTTATTTTGTGAAAATTACACCTAAATTTCATTACTTACTCCATTTAGTGGAACTACATGCAATGCAGCACTTGAGAAATAAAATGTGTTGAAAAGGAAGAATGGTCCTATCACAGTATCATTTATGACGTCCCTTTGTGGGGTGTGACTTGTGAGATAGATCATACAAGTGGGGAAGAAAGAAAAGGAGGAAAAAAAAAAGAATAGATAAATCGAGAGATGTGATGGATAATGTAATGGAAAGGGAAAAAAAGAAATATAAAGAGAGGATGATGGTAAAAAGGCAGTAAGAAAAAGACATGAGAAAATCAGAATTGTGAAAGGAATGTGTGCTAGTGCTGATAAATTAGCTACACCTGACAGTGTTAACCCTTCAAATAAAAAGTGATTTTGCCCTTCCAGCAAGTGGTGCATTTTCATAACCGAACCTTTGTCTTGGAGAGTGTATTTCATTTATTAAAAATGTTATTTGTATTACAATTAAGAGAGAAAAATATGAGATGTAAAATAGACACAAAAAATGTTGTTGTATGTCTTGTATGAGTTGTTATATGAAAAATATAACTCCTTCACCTGGTATTATTGAATTCTGTCTAATCGTTCATCTAATTGAGATACTGCGTTACCCCCACTAGCTCTACCAGTAAAACACCATTAGAATGATGACTGATGATAAGGTTCCAGTTTCGGTTCTACATTTCACAGCCACATCAATAAGTTACAATGCTAGAAACTCAAAACGAAATTCCTATTTCTAAGAACTCCTCTTAGAATCACGTTTGGAGATGGCTTTAGAATGGTAGGTATAATAGTAGTTAATGTTACTTAAACTAATTATCAAGTCTTATGTTTAATTTTCACTTTTGAGACTTGCACTAAAACCTGGTTTGTTTTACAAGTTCCTCACCACATACTAGTGCAACCCGATTTACAGTTAGTTGAGTTCTAACCGGTTTATCCACCGGGCGACAGGAATTGGTCATTAAACTGGTTCACCAATTGAATTGGCCTATCCAATCCAACTTCAATAACACTATTTTCACTTTGACACACCTTAAATTGTGATTTACTTAAACGTACTATAACAGAACAGACAAGAAAAAAAGAAAGAAAAAAAAAAAAAACTGGTCTAAGCCTCTAAGCCAGTGTGATCAAACGGAGGGGCAAAAGGAAAACAGCAAAAGAAGGCCATTTGTTCCTTTTTCAATAAACAGACAACCATAAAGCTGAAGAATTGAAGAGATTAAAGGCAATATTAATATTAATCAAATGTGAAAAATATATGTATATATACACACACAACTGGAAGCTAGTTTGTGTCTTAGTTTAGTTATTGTGTAGCAGCAACCAACAATTACAAGGCTCAGATGATAAACATAACAAATAATGAATCCCCTAACCTAATTTTTTCTGCACAATCTACAAAGAAAACAAGTAACTAACAAGGAAGCAGATCATCTCCAAAGAGATAGAGGAGTCTCTCCACAGCCCAACTAGGCTGAGGAGGAGGCACACACGTGGCAGAGCTGAGGTGGCAACAAGAACTGAGCAAAGGAGCCCTGCAGATAGGACACGTGGCACTGTGATTCTCGTGCTCGTGTTCCAACCATCTGTCTATGCACTCTCTGTGGAACACGTGGTAGCAGTTCATGAGCTCCCTAACCTCGTCCTCCACGCTCAGCTGGCTCAGGCACACCGCACACGTCTCCTCCGTCTCTGGAAGCCTCTCCTTAATATCTCCGAACGTCGTCAGCAAAAGAATGTTGTCTTTGTCCCTTGTCATCTCAGAACATGGTTCTGGTGTTGGGCTCTCTTCGGATTGTGTTGTTCTTCTGTCGTTGATCACTCTCAAGATCAAGCACAAGACCCATCTCAGAACTGCAATGATGAGAGCTACCTCGTATATGGCCTGGCCTATTGTCAAGCCTGAGAGAGGATCTTCAGCGTAGAACCCCATTAATTCAAAGCTATAATCAAGGAAATTAAATGAGAGAGAAGAAGAAGAAAGGGGAAGGGGGAAGTTCTAATGAGTTCTATGGCTTCTTTATAAAGCCAAAATATGATGGTGGTGCTGTAGTGGAGGCTACTCTGCTCTTTTTAGCTTTCCTTTTACTTTCACTCTCTTCTTTTTTGCTTGCTTTGCTTTTCATATTTCCTAACCTATTTGATCATATATCAATTTAATTTATGATGCCTAATTATTGTTGATCTATTTTTTTTTTTACACATAATAAAAGTTAAATATAAATACTCCAATTAAATAAATTATTTTGTCGTGTAATCACATTAGGATCTTCCACTACAAAATAACCTGTGGCTTTTCCTTTTTGCTTGCTTTGCCTTTTCAAATTATCGTTGTTATTTTACTATTATTTTTGTTATTAAATGTTTTATCCACCGTCCTTTTGTGATTAGAATAAAGGGTCATCATCACCGACTAGTAGTTGTTCAGACTCTTCTGCGTGTGATTAGGGGCCACTGTGAGGGATGGGTTAACGCATGGTATTTTTCTTTATCAATACAACTAATACAGTTGCATCATCAGGTATGGTAATGGATCTTCAGATTCTATTAATTATTATTAATATCTTTTTGTTTCTCTATTTTTAGATATTACGCTTCTGCATGTGCAATAGTATCTGAATGAATTTCATTCAACTCACTTTTTAAGGGAAAATATTCTATTTTTTCATTCAATCATAAATTTATTAAATTTTTATAATAATTATCTTAAAAGACATATCAATAATTATTTTTTTATTAGTTAACCATTTATACCAATCATGCATATAAATTAATTTTTTAATGCTTAAATCTTTCGGCACTAAAAAAGTGTGGAAAAAAAGAGAAAAAAGAAAGAACCTATCAAAACTTATTTTTTCAGTAAAAAAATCGTATTCGATTTTTATTACTGGTAAAAAAATTGGAACAAGAACAATCATACATCATAAGTAAAATTAGTCTTTTGATCCAATAAATTTAAAGATACTTTTCATATCTGACAAAAGAAAAAGTTTTTTTATTATAGCAAATCAACGCGCTTGCAAGTTGTAAAGATAGAGTGCACTCTAATGTAATTTTGATTGCAAATTTAACTTTAATAAAAATCTTGCTTAATGAACTTTTCGTTGCCATCAATTTCGGGAATAATTTGATTTAGTTGTTAAAATAATGAGATTTGTTAGGTGAAAGATAAAGGGGACAAGACCAAGCCAGGTTGCTTTTTCACATGATCCCGAAACGTCACAATGGCCCCATTGCATGTGTAGATTCCTGAGATCCTAGTCAGATCCAACCTATATGCACAGTTCATTACCACAATTTGATTAAGAAGTACGATGAACATGACAAACATGAAAGGAAGCGCATGAGTGGAGGAACGAAAGTGCCGGAATAGGCCATAAAGAGAGTATCACAGTCAACTCTGACTCACATAGCTTGCAGCAGAAGAGAGAAAATATGACCAGGACATAAAACGGGATTTTCATACCACATCATTCTTAAACCCCTTTTAATTTAGAATTCCACATTTATGACTGCATGTGGTGGAAGAAATTAAGACAGCTCAACTCAACAATACAAAGATGCATATTTAAAAATGCTTTGTCATAGACCAAAGAAATTTACAAACTGAATAGTAATACTGCCCAAGTTGCGCAGCTGACAAAGATGTGTCTTATATAGGTCTGCATACTTAGTCTGCCAAGATGAATTGAACTCCATCTCTGTCACAATTATACAGAAGCCGAAATTTTTTGTTCTGGTAACAGAGGAGGTTTAGACAGTGGAAATATTTGAAGCTCTCTTTGGGAGGACTGCATAAAAAGAACACTGATAAAAGTAATAGATTGTTCAAATGCTTTGGTCCACTGCTCCACCTTCTTCCATCTTCTTTCGCATTTTGTATTGCAAGGTAGCTGGTGCACAATCTAAAGGTGTTTCTCCTGAATAAGAAACAGTCAGTTAGGTTTTGCATTCGACAATTTTGCTGCATATTATTATATTTTTTGCAGTTGCACTAGAGCAACAGCAAAAACAATATTATAAGTGGTTGAATTCTAGAAAGATAAAAGATTAATTGCCTTGTGCATTTTTGTATTCCAAGCTTGCCCCCGAATCCATGAGAATGAAAACTATATCAGTTTGATTGAATACCGCAGCCTACAGAGAATATTAAAATAGGTTACCACCATATGATTCAGAAAAGAGAATTATGTTCATGCATGCACATTGCAGAGTCATGAGCAAACAAGCAAACCAGTGAGAGGTACCAAATGTAATAAAGACAGTCCTTGCTTGTCCCTGTAATTTGCATCCACACCCTGCACATTTTAGAATCCATGAATACTACTTCCAAAAAAAAAAAAAAAACAAAAAACTATAAAGGTGAGTGTCTAATTTGAAAGGGACAAACCTGATTAAGAAGTTTCTTAACAGCAGCAACGTCACTGTTTTTTATTGCTTCTCTTAAACCCTGAAAGATCACAATCAGTTCAACATATATGACTTTCAACACCCAAGATTTTTTTGCACAATGCATACAAGTAATTGTTTAAATTTAAACAACAAAAACATTTACCTCTCCAGTAACTTCATAATCAATCTGGGGTCTGTCTGAGGTACCATTAGTTACATGACCAACGTTAAACATAGAACTGTAAATTTTACAACATAAACTATCAATTAATTATATCATAAAGCATGCAAGAGCAAAATTAAGTCATGAATTAGTGGTGAACATTTTATGAGCTTAGACATAATGAATTATGAGACTCGTGATTACTGTATAAATATACAATATCTTAAAAAAAATGTCAGCATACTAAATACACCAAATTTTGCACATAAACATATTGTATGACTTCAGTTCATTTGTCATATTCACAAGAAGGAATAGAAGAATAACAAAAAACCATCTTAAGCTGTTACCATATCTAGTGGTGTCTATGGCTAGATTATAATTATAATTCTAGTCAAGAATATTTAGAAAGAAATCCACTCCTTAATTTTTTAGAAATTGCTTGCTTGCTCAGCTTATGGGTTTCAGATGATAGGACAGGGAAAATGCTATACCTTCCCTGTTACCATATCAGGTCAACTGGAACTTCAATTCCACTTCAAAGGAAGGGCTCCTGTTCTCCTAATGCTAATGAGCTTCTAACACTTTGTACTAGTATAAGAGCAAGACATGAGAATGGAAATCAAGTAATCAACACAAGAATATAATTTCAGGTCAACTGGAAATTCAATTTCACTTCAAAGCAAGGGCTCATATTCTCCTTAAGTCCTAACACTACTGAACTTCTAAAACTTTGTACTAGTATAGGAACAAGACATGACAACGGAAATCAAGTAATTAACACAAGAAATTCCTTTCTTTTACTCTACAAGTTATCAGGCTTTTGTTAACACAAGCTGGAGAATGATCATTACCCTTAGATGGAAACAACTACATGTTGAAACTATGCGCTAAGGTATAAGACTGGTTAAAATATAAATTTTTCCAGAAAAAAACAGATATTAGTTAATCAGTCCTTACCTAAATTTGCTAGTTGAACTGGAGCTTCTAATTTTTGGAACAGTATCTGTCTTCTTAGGTCTAGGATTTGATGGAGCTGCAATAACTGGATTGGGTTTCTTCCGTTCCATCACAAAGGATAAACAGAAAACAGTGAGTTTGTGGATTGCATAAAAAAAGTAGATGTTATTAAGAATTATTACCTGCTGGGGGAATGCATCAGAGGAAGGGGTTGGAGCTTCACAAATGCAAAGTGGCATTCCACATTTACACTCTTTAATGCCTGACACAAGCTTATTCTCTGCAGTTGGTATGGATTTTGAATCAACATTTGCGTTGATATCTAATTTAGAAATTGTATCTGTCACACTGTTTACTCCGTCTGAAGAAGTTTGTGGTTCATCCTTCCCAGACCTGTGCCAAATTATAAGATGTAATGCAAACAATTCCTAGATAATATTGCTCTAAAGTAGAAAATAACAATACTATTACAAGAAAGGAAAAAGAAAATACTAGTAAATGAAGGCTAAATTGACAAGTAAAAGGAGAAACATAAGCGAACAGAAGTTAAAAGTTGTCTGTCAGCATCCCCAACTTACGTGGTATAGAGTTATGAATACATCTTAGGCTCTTCATTTTTTGCAAATACATCTTAGGCTCTTAGCTTAGTTAAAGAGTTTTTAGTGCAAACAGAAAAATATTTTGTAGCCAATTGAAAAATAATAATAAGCAAATTCTATGAAGTTTTTGAGAAAGTAATTTACCGCAAGTTGTTGAAACAATCAGCACATACTCGGACATTTGAGTAAAGGCCAAATTGTGGTAAAGCCTACATAGAAATATATCGCAATATAAAGTTCATCAAGGATAAACACTTGCATTAATATCCTAAACCAAGGGTAGAACACCGTACCATTTGCTTTGATGAATGTTCATTACACAATGTTCTCCCACAGGATCGACAATGGTGCTGCATACATATGACATAGAAGCATATAGTATAGTCATTTCCCAAACAGGAAAATTTTCAGAATGAACTGAATTTCATGTAAATGGTGTGTTATGAATAAAAAAAATGAGATAGTAGAATTTAGAGTTTAGTTTATATACACCATCAGTGTGAACTATTTTTACACAGACATCCAATAGATTTTAACTATTTTATTTTTATCACATTATTGTATTCATTGATATAACACGGCCATAAGATAAATTCTTATCGAATGTTGGTCTAAAACACTAAAAAATATATAAAAATCAAACTTGATGCAATATATTGTTTAACGAAATCCTACGCACCATGATCAATACAACGTTTAATACATATCCATGGCTCATTCTGTACGGAAGATTAAATAATCAATACGTAGCAAGTACTGTAAATTTGGGACAATTTCAAAACTTGACATTCTTATTTCTTAATCTTACATTATTAACTGATAAATTTCGTTCCTATATCCTTAAAGAAAAACTGCAACCAACACCACCGATTGAAGCATCTAGTATTTTGCATCTAAATGTAAATGAAGATCCCGAAATCACTAAACATACAGCACAGTGTTAAAGTTTAATATAAACATCGAAAGAGGGGGCAGAACAAGTTAGAATGAAAAGCGAAAATTCCGAAATTGGGAATGAACAATGAAGATGCAGAAGATGAGAGATGAATACGTTACCCTTCTTCTGAAGGTGTTGAAACTGCAATTGCAGACAACGCATCGCGCTGATTCTTGGAAAGGAGGAGGAGCTTCTGCTGTTGACATGATTTTCTCTTTCTTTCCCTTTTCGCTGCAAATTTTCAATCTCTATCTGCTGATCAAATCACAGAGACCCTGGAATCAATCAATTCATTTCTCCAAATGGAGGATCAGGAATAACATTTTGTTTTTTCTTCAAGAGAGAGGATTATGATTAGGCAATTGCTTTATGCACCCTTACATTTTAAATGTCCACATCTTACCCTTCTCCCCCTCTCTCCCACTCTCTTCTCCTCCCCATCTTCCTCTTAACCGCATTGCGCATTCTCGTCGTCGCCACTAATCCCTTCCCTCGCACCTCTTTGTCGCCAGCACAACCTCCTCACCCTTCGAATTTGGGATTCAGAGTTATGGTTTCATAATTTTTGATTGAGTAATATGGAAAACCATAACTCTTAATCCCGAATCTAAAGATATGAGGATGTGTCGGCGACGCAAAGGCACGAGAGAAAGGATTATTGGTGACGACGCGGAGGTGCGATGCAGTGAACAGGTAGATGAAGAGAAGAAGGGTATGAGCGAGGGGAGAAGGGTAAGATAGGGGCATTAATATTTTTGGAAGTATACCAAGCAAAAATTGACGTACATAAAGCAATTTCCTTATGATTAAAGTAAAAAGGTCCAAGAGCTGAATCTTTGGGTCCATGGTTGAAACTGGATAATGTGTTACATGGGAGGGGCTTGTTAACTCTTAACTCTCACCTCCTTTCTTACTATTTTCACTCTCATGTTTTGTAATTTGTGAAATCACAAAATTACCCTCCCACCCTAACTATTTCTATATCTATAAGCTTAATTATCAATTTGGTCCTTTTACTTATTTAGAATGTTCAATAAGGTCTTCTTTATTTATGAAAGTTTCAATCAAGTCTTTTTTTAAATGCTTCAATGTATTACAATTACAATTTTATTAATTCTTAAATAACATAATTATAATAGAAGAGGAAATTTTAAGTGAAAAAATGAATGTGAAATTAATTAAGTAATAAGAAATTATTACAAAAAAATAAAGGATATAATATATATTTTAAAAATAAAATAAATGAAAATCTTCACTAGTTTTTTTAATTTTCTGTTGTGATGAATTAGAAGAAAAAAAACTAAAGGAGTAATATTTTGTTGGAATGCATTGTAAAGGTAAAATTTCATATTGAATAGGAATAAATAAGTTGAGTGATATATAAGGTGAAAGACCAGCAAACTTAATATTTTAAGATTTTGGATGAAATATGATGTTAAATTCATTTATGCATATTTTTATAATTCATTGATGAAAATATTTTGAACATTTATCTTCTAGATTTCCCAAAATATTTATCCTAATGCTTAAAAAATAAACTCTGCAATACAGCTCTCGATAGACAAGTTATCTTTATGTCTCTTTTTACTTGTTTAGTTTTTTAAAGAAAAATTATAAATTCAAAAAATATTAAATAGTATTATTTTTTAATTATGTTTTCATTTTTACCTATTATTTTTAAATAAAGATAAATAATAATAAAAGTTATGTTAAAAGGTTAAAAATAATTTTGATATAAATTAAAATATTAATTATATTTTTGAATCTCTATGTTATCTTTTAGAGTGAATAATAAATACAAAAGCAGAAAAATCATCACACCCATGCAAAGTGTTTATACTGTAGTCAACTAGAATGTCATAGGCTCATTAGTCATTAATTATGGCCACAGAAAACCCACGTAAGTAACTCCAGCTGCAAAATAACTACAACCAAGAATATCTAATGCCACCGCTAGTATGTTCAATGTTCATACGCTTTCAAGTAGATCATCGTACTCTGGTAATTTAAAGTTTTGGTTGGCCTCTTATCGTCATCAACAACCTCTTTGTCAAATGTACCAAAAACATTATTGCCAAAACTTATGGATTCTTTCTATAAATTTGTTGAGCAAAACCATTTCAACTTGTTAATGTGAAAAGTAAAGCATAATTACAATACTTATACAACTTAAGCCGAGTAGGCTTTCAAGAGTTTAATCACATCTATTGTTTTCGTAATGCATCTACTCGCGGAATGCAGACAAAACATTATTGACCACTAAGTTTCATAGTTATCTAAATAAGAAAATCAATCTGCAATATCTTATAAATAATATTGATTTCAATTCACATAAAGCGTATGTGAATCTAAAAGACTATGCTCGAAAAAAGGTTTGACTCCTTAACAACCAATTCCACACACATAGAGGGATTATTTTAGATTGGTGTAACTTATATTAACTATTTTTTATTGGTGAAAATTAAAAATAAATATTAAGATATTATTTTAGATTGGACCATGTTAGATGTTGTCTTAAAATATGTGTTTTGAATTTTATTCTAATTTAATTGATTGAATAACATATATAAGTATTGTAAATTTTCTAGTTTTATATTTAATTTTTAAAAATAAAAAAAATCACTTTCAGTTGCGTATTTTTTCTTTTTTGAAGCAAATTTTAAAGAACACTTAATTATGCATGTTATTTGGTTTTGTTAAATTCTTTTCAAAAAAAGTTATAGTTGAAAGTTCAAAGGCTTTTTTTTTGTCTAATTTGATCCAACAAACTAATTAATTACAACAGAAGTTTCAAAGGCCAAAATTGAGATTTGCAACTGACCCTGTAGACACGACGTGCAAGAAACAGACAACTCTGCATTTAATTTAATTTTTAAATAGATGTATCTAAAGTGGAGATAAAGTGGGAAATGAATTGAAGCATAAAAAACTCGTGCTTGTTATGAAAAATGGGCACGAGGAAATGGTGCAGTTGGAGCAGTGTGGGACCAGCACAGCCTATGGAAGCAACGAGAGCCTCTTCTTCCTCTTGCACACAAGTGTTCAAAAAAGTAAAATTAGCAACAAACCTTGCAAATCCACACCCCCACTAGCTCCTAAGCCATACAATACCAAAAAAAAAAAAAGTCACTTTTTTATTTTTTCTTTCCAACCATGGCTGGTGTGAACCCCGAGGCAGGAGGGTGGAAGGCTTATCCTTCAGTTATGGAGACTGCTCTTGCTAGTAGTGGTGATGGAAGGCGTGATCATAACATGAATGATGATGGGTCGGTGATGCATTTCTCTGCTACAAGGTGTGTGTGTGTGTGCGTGTTGTGTCTTAAGTCTTAACATGTTTATGTTTGTTTCTCTATTTCTATGTATATTATATTCCCACACCCTCAACCCCATGTTGTGTTTCCTTATTTGATGATTTATTTCTTGTGTCCTTTTTTACCCCTTTCCATGTGCAATTACCCAACTTGGTGACTCCTTGTTTGGTTAAAGGTTTCAAATTTCTGTTGAGACTATACTTAGTGTGATATGAGAACCTATTTGGTCTTAGATTCGGTTTTTTTTATGGGGATTTAGTTCATGAAAAGAAGACATCCATGTCTTAAAATGGATTTTGGGCCAATTTGGATAAACTTTTGAATAAATATTTTTTGAAGAAAATAAGAGGTAAAATGAATCAAATTTATCCTATAAATTAAAATTAACTTATGAACATCAAGTTTTGGAGAGTTTAGGCGAGAGATCTTCTAAAAGAGTTGGTGAATAAGCTGGTTAAGGGTCGATATAAGCTTCTCTAGAAGGACTTCTAGAAGAAGAAAGTAAGAAGAAAAAATGAAATGAGTTTCTCCATAAGATAAAATAGGTTTTCCATTAGTTCATTTGTAGATGTCATCTCATCTTTTAGAGAAACTGTATTGGTGAGCTTCTCAAAATTAACTAATGGAGAACTTATTTTTACTTATGAAAAAGTTAATTTCATTTTTTTCTTTTTTTAGAAATGCTTTTAGAGAAACTTACCCAAATAGGCCCTAATCTTACAGGAGAAGTTTGACTTAGGCTATGCTTGGATAAAAGTAAGAAACATGTTTTTGGGAATTTCAATACACATTCCCAAATTTCAAAGTACAAAATGAAGAAGGGAGAATTTGTTGCTTGAAAAATAAAAGCTGTTGCTTTTTTCCCCTTGGGAAAAAATAATGACAAAAAAGATAATGCCTCCGGGAAGATAAGCCTCCCTAAGATGGAATTAGATGCAAAATAAATTCTGTTTTTCAACCTTTGACTTCACACTTGTTTAATTAAGCTTGTCAAGTCTAGTATCTTGATACATATATGTTGGTCTCGCAAGCAACATCCCAAAGAACCTACTTATACTGAGTTGTTGAAACTTCACAATCAATCATTGAATACATAGTTTACCAATCTAGAAAATGTAGGAAAGCAAAATGTAATTCTTGAAAAATCAAGTCACATAGTACAGTCTCTATCAATGTCAAACTTATGGATAATTTAATACTGTGTGCTTTCCCCTTCAGGCCAGTGGCAGTGCCATCATCTGGACAGAATAAAGTAATTCCTAGTCCAACTCAGTTTAGCATCCTCTACAAGGGGAAAATGTGTATCTATGAAGGAATCCCAGCAGAAAAGGTAACTCCTAGCTTGTTGAAAGATGATGTGATAGATAAATATTGCAAAAGTTAGTGTCTATGATGGAATGTATACATGTTATGATTTTGAGACAACTCACATATTTTATTTACTAACAGGTGCGTGAAATAATGTTGATTGCTTCTGTCTCTGCTAAGTCTGCTGAAATGAAGAGTGGGATCCCCTTGACTTCATTCATTCCCAAAAGCCCTTCTTCTTCACAGGGAAACTCTAATAATTTGCCTTCACCACAATCAGTCAAGAGTTCCATTCGCAGGCTGCAAGATGGTAACTTTCTTGTTATTGTACTAGATTTAGATTGGATGATTATCTAGCAACTTTCTTGGGTGGCATTCTGTGTTCACTATTAAAAAATTCTCTTTTATTTTAATACTAATAGTTTAAGTCTTTTTTGGTTTTTACTTGATTTCCCTATTCAGAATTTCCACTAGCCCGAAGGCAATCACTTCAAAGATTTCTTGAGAAGCGAAGAAACAGGTACTAACAACCTGTCATGTTTAGTGATGTCTCTAATCAAAGAAGAGAAAAAAGTCACGAGTTCGATTTCTTCTACTAACATTCTAACAAACTTAATATTTGACGATACAAAAAATGTTTAGTGCTGTCTCTAATCATGAATCAAATTAATAAAATAAGGAGTTGGACCCACATAATTTTGTGATTTCTAACAAATATGAACCAATAGTAAAAAGTGTGTTATTGAGTGTTTTGCTAACATTTCTCTTAGATATTACATATGTTGGTTATGTTATTGACTTTGTTTTTGTTCTTGAATAAAGGTTGGCTAACAGATCCCCGTATGCCTTAACAAAAAAAGTGGTTCACAACATACACAACAACTTTTCTCCTGACGACACGCCAGATTTTGGTTCCTTGAACTTGAACTTGGTTTAAGGCAACTAGTGTTGGTTCTGCTCTATTTGAAGTGGTACTTTCTGGAATAACATTTGCATGCATGTAGAAACAAAGAAAATAATACAACTATTTTATTGTTCTCGAGACCATATTTTATGCCTAATTAGTGAACTTGGATGTGTCATTATGACATGAAATTTGGGTTAGTTTGGATAATGCGTAGAGAACATTCATTATGCTCAGAAAACCTGCCCCTTTTAAATGTTATTCGTGGACCTTAATGTGTTTGGACAAATTGATTATCGATTGTGTTGTAACAGCTGCTTCCTATTTTGGCTGTTCTACAATGTGCAATTTGATTTTGTTTTTTTTAACATGGCTAAGACATTTCAAGAAAATTATATGTATTAGAAAAAAGCTGTCATTTTTCATGTGAATTTTTATCAGCATATGTATAAATTTATTTACATGATTTTCTTTAAAAGAAAATAGTGTGTTTCAGAATGATAACGCTTATTATTTATTAAAGCATGCATAAATTAAACAGTACAGCATAGCGCCCACGAGATATGATTTTCCTTTCACACTTAAAAAATCTATCACAAGATTAACTAAATTTTTAATCTCTAATTTTTTTAAAAAATTATGTTTAATCTTTAAACAAAAGTTTGATTAATCAAGGTTTTCTAACTTTTTTTGAAATTTAATTTTTAATCCTTAAATAATAGTTTGACTGATATAGGTTGTTCAATTTTTTTATTAAGGTTTTTAATCCTAAAAATTTTGAAAAATTTTAGTTTTTAGTTCATCAAATCTCATTAAAAAAATAATAATAGTAGATTTAAATTTTTGTCTGGTAATTAAAAATTTAAATTTTAAAAGTTTAGGATCCTTGACCTGTAAAATAAAAGTTTAGGGATAAAAAATCGTAATAAAATAATTAAAAGACTATAACCATTTAAATTTTTATTTAGAGAGTAAAAACTGAATTTTGGAAAAGTTTAAATACTGAAAATTTAATTATTTTTATGTTTTAATAGCCGAATCATCAAATTAAATAATAAATAAAAATTAAGCTTTTTCTTCTTCTAAAAGTACGATTTAGTCTATAAATTAAATTTATACTTAAATGAGACATATTCTGATTTTAGTAAACCAAATTTGCTGAACCATTCATCCCATCCATATCAGGAAAATCTTAACTACTCATCCACCCTAACAAGGAAATCTTACACACCATTATTTGTCGGTTGGAACAGAATATATTATATATTATGACACCAAAATAAAAGTCCCGGCTATAATAGTGGAACCTGAATTCATGATGGAAGAGAGCGTCTAAAATAATGGATTTTTAAGGATACGAATACGACATAGCCTTCTCAAGATATAATGAGATATTATACAAAGCATCTTCCAACTTCCATGGCCAAAATATCAATATACCACTTTATAAAATATCAATATATCTTGAATTCTCTTTAGGAAATAAGATAAAAGTAGTATTTTTATTTTCTAGGCAAAAACATTTTTTAATTTTAAATATAAAATGATATATTTAAATATAAAAATGCAATAATCTTTTTTAAAAGACCAATATTATTAATTTGTTAGTAAAAGAAATTCAAACTCACAACCTCTCAATAATGATTTATCTTCAATAATGATTTATCTTCACATCAATGTCATGATGACAAAAAATTATAAATATAAAATATAATAAAAGCACAATATGAATATTATATATTTTTTTATTTTCTAGGTAAAAAAAGATATTTTTACGGGATTATATATTTAAATTACAGGGAGTGACCGCAAATCACAGGGACAAGTAAGGACTGTCTTTATTAACATTTGGTAGCTCTCACACTTCTGCTTGTTTGTGTTCATGACAGTGCATGCATGAACATAATTCTATTTTCTTAAATCCTAATCATATGGTGGTCACCAATTTTAATATTCTCTGTAGGCTGCAGTCTTCAATCAAACTGATGCAATTTTCATTCTCATGGATTCGGAGGAAAGCCTGAAGTACAAAAATGCACAAGGCAACTATCTGTTCCCTTCCTAGAATTCAACAACTTATAATATTGTGTTTGCTGTTGCTCTAGTGCAAAGACAGATCTTAAAATAATAATATGCATCAAATTCTTGAATGCAAAAACTAACTGGTCTGTTTCCTATACAGGAGAAACACCTTTAGATTGTACATCGGCTACATTGCAATACCAAATGCGAAAGAAGATGGAGCGATGGACCAAAGCATTTGAATAATCTATTACTAATATTAGTGCTCTCTTTATGCAGTGCCACAAAGAGAGCTTCAAATATTATCACTGTCTAAGAGTTATCTGTTACCAGAACAAATGTTTTCACTGAATCAACCATTCCCCATTAATAGTGATAAGCATAGCAACTGCTTGCAATCAATTAATGCTTTCTGTTCCCTTTTGTTTCAATTTATGATTGCAGTATTTTCATACATAATAGCCACAGTGGGTAAGAACCCAAGATCAGAGTGTATTGTTACATATCATAGACATACAGATTTCGAACATATATAACCATGGTCGAAGAATATTTTGGAAGAAATACACAATTGGAAACATGGTATGCATCTATTTACAATTTCTCCAAGAACATCATCTGTACATTTACAGCCCAAAATAGGAGTTGCAATTCGAAGAGCATTCAGAGAATGCGGCCAACATTGTTCCTGTAGATTAAGAACCATAACTGACTGAAAAAAAATCAACAAAACATAAAAATGAGAAATAGATAAATCCCATAAGAGGTAATCATGTAATTGCTTTTGAGTTTTGGAGGGTGGGGATGTCATGTCATATCATATCGTTGCCTTGAAATGATATTATTTCTGTTCTAATACTCACATTTTGGAATGTTAGTACTGTTCCACTGTGAGTGGTTTTGGACCACCAAACCAATTAATTAGAAATATATTTGCAATTTCTAATTTGAAGACTTGAAAGTTGTGATCCTCAGGCCACTCTGTCAAACAATATTAAAAACAAAAAGGTCTGAATCAATTTTTTTCAATCGTTATGTATATAACAAGGAGAAAATTAGCATTGAAATTTAGCAGCAGTCACATAACAAAAGAAAGAATGAAAGCTTCTAATTCATTGATTATCAGGAAATTACCCTTCATCTCTGGATGCTTGGAAAACAAGGCATTTCTAGCAATTTCGGCTTCCTTCGACTTTTCATCAACCAATTTCAGATGAAACACAGAAAGATTATCAAATTCCTAAGACCTACTTCATATTAGAGAAAGCCTGAAAATGGTTTCTTTATGATTTTCCAGAGTTACATGAATATTGGTAAGAACATCTATGCCAGTATGGATACAGGTACAAGGTATGCAAAAATTTACATAAACTAGTGTACAAGTACAGTGAGTATAGAAATATAAAAATCTAAAGTAATTAAATCATAAGAAAAAGTTTTCAAAATCTTCTAACTCAAGTATGAAAAAATATTTAAAGGCACAATGTTTGAAGGTAGCAAAGTAACAAAACTTGCTGATTTACATGGACTGACTTGTAAGCTAGTGATGAGTACTGAATACATACTCATGACCAATAAGTACCTGGACTGGATATGTGACCGGTATGCATACACCAACCATCTAGGAGTACCCATATATCATATCATATGTTCTTGAAGGTAAATGAAGAAAAGATTAAAAGTTTCTGCAGACCTTCACAAGTTGAAATTAACAAATCAATATACAACAGACTTAATTCCATAACAATTGAATCGTATGCCAACTTTTGTGACGATATCAGCATCAATTTATGGAAGCATATCATGTATATTTGATAGAATCAATTAGGAGCAATCTTATGAACTAATTAAGGAGTGGATATTGTTATAACTAGAATTGACGTATTCCAATTAATACTAGCATACACACATAGTCCTTGTGTGGACTGTCCAGACACAATTCATCACTATTCCCTAAATAGATCATTCTTAGAGTTTTCTATGTTCATGTGTTTGGAAACTCGTTGAGAATGGAGGAATCACGTTTGGGATGTGGAAGCTACAACTATTAGATTTTGAAAATAACATCTGAAACGTGGAAAATCACATCTGAAACATGGAACCAAACACGCTGTAAAAGCAGGTTTCAACCTGTCTTCCCCAACATGATCATATCGGATATAATTCAATTATTCACACACATTTCCGGTTAGAGAAATTTCGGAACAAGTAGGGTTCATTGGGTCTCTCCTGCCACAGGTCCCAAGAGGGTATTCACTGACTGTGAATGAAGCTTTATCATCTTGCAGTGCATTTCTGGCTGTTGTGTCTAGAGTTGTCAAGTAGAAGTATGGGATTCCAGTGCTTTCATTAGGTAATCCATCACAATATGAAACCACATTCCTGCATAAAGATAATTTTCCATAACAATAACTTGTAAAGCATATGAGATTAACAAATCCAATGGTCAATAATGTAGAAGGTAGCACAAAGAAATACTGAATAGAAATTTAGAGCAGAAAAAATGAAAAAGAAGGATAGTGAAGAAAGGCTTACCCAAAGAGAGCTCCACCCAAATCAGCTGAGATAGTACTGCAAAGAAATGAATTTTGAAGTGTATTTTGAATTAAGAAAATAAAAGGAGTTGAATTGAGAGAGTTTCTGTGTACTTTAAGGGTTTGTTTGGAGTTAGCGGGGAAATGAAGGAAAGAGATTTAAGGAGAAATGAGAGAAAGAAAAGGGAGAGAAATGAGAGAAATTTATTTCTTCTTTTTTGGAAGTTAAAAATATATTAAGAGAAGGAGACATAGAGTTAATAAAATATTTTTATAAGTTTGTCCTTATCTTAAAAATTAATACACTCTATATTTTATAAATAAAATTTAATTTTAAATTTCTACATGGGATAAGATAATAATTTTATTTTTTTTCTTTTTAAAACCCCAAATCGGAAAAACAACAATTTGGAGGAATTTAGATGCGTTTTAAAAATTCTTAAATTCTTTTCCTCAAAAAATTAAAATCTCAAATAAAAAGATGTTACTACTCAAACTTTTCTCTTTCCTTCCTTCACTGCAAAATTTCTCTCCCAACCAAAGTCTACGACTCCCCACAAATTGAGGGAGACGAGCCAACAGGCAGAGGCGGGAGCATCATCTGGGTCGGGTTGTTGGGATCCACACTAATCGCCCTTCGGATTGAGAATGAGAGCCCACATCAACAATAACAACATCTTTTTCTTTTTTACTCAACGAGAATATCATTATATTTCTTTTTTTTTTAACATTTTATCTCTTTCATTTTCTGTATTGTTTCTAAACAAGTAATGTAACCTGTACACTTAAAATTTATAATAAATAAATATTTTTAAATATATAAATTATATCATAATTAAAATAAAATTCGTATTGAATAAATATTTTCAATGTATAAATTCGTATTGAATTAAATTTATTTTTAATTCAAAAATAATAATGAAATTAATGAATATTAAAAGCTAAGAAAAAATCTTTAAAACATTCTCGTTAAATAACAGTAGTAAGCTGTTAAAACACTCTTGAATAATATCTATTCTAATAAAAGATTGAATTTGTTATTTTTCAAAATAAAGTATTAACCAATATTTATTGTAAGTTTTGTAATTATTAATTATTAATATATTAAAATATAGGAAAACTAATTCATTGTGTAATCAATCCATACTGTAAAACAAATTTTCAAAAACATTCCAAGGGGTGCGAAGTAACATCTTTCTCTATTCCTCTCCAACTGGAAGTCTGAAACAATCATGTCAGAGCTGGTAGCCCAATTAGTTCTTTAGTTAAAACATAATATGAAGAACCGGTCTCCAGATCTTTCGTAATTTAGCAATAAAGATTCCGTATTCAAATAGTGTTATCTTGGCATAAAGTTACCCATTTCATATTTAACAGCATTAAGCTTGCAAATGCAATGAGAGAGAAATAAACCAAAAAGTAAAATAAAAGAAAGCATCGGGGTTCCACCAATTTAAATATTATGGGTCCGGGTTTCTCTTATATTTCTCTCTCACTCTTTCCCTGCATACTGAAAAACTAAGAACAATTGCAACTCCAACATTGCATAACAATCATGCCTGTAAACAGTGGCCAAACCAACTTCAAACTCCGATGTCCTTATTTAACAACAAAAGTCTACATGTATGATCAACATAAGCAGCAAGGGTCTACAGGACAAAAACAAAAGCTTCATAACAGCAGGAAGAGATTGCATTCAGCAAAGTTTACAAGAAACTATCCTACAATCCACCTTCGTTACTTAGTGCGCACTACGCATAATTCCATGCAAGTAACCACCAGTCATTATGAGGGACACAAGTGACACAACACCTGCTGGAAAGACCTTCCCGGATTTCTTGAAACGAGAACCCATCACCCCAAGAAGTGCAGCAGATATGCCTATATGTGAGGAGTAAAGCAAACGAAAACGATATCAGACGTGAGAGAAGATGATAGTGCATAAACTAAACTAATAAGCTCAACACTGGAAACTCATAAATGTATATCTATTTCAAAAACAAACTCAGGTACCCAAACTTAAAAGAACTCTGAACTAGAGTTCTAAAATTGTCAGGCTTATCAAACATTGATTAGGTGATAATCAACTTTAAAGCGTAAATCCTCAAGTGCAAACCACAATTTCTGACTATAATTATGCAAGAGCATATCCTAGTCTCTTCCATGATCAGTTGAACAACTTTCCACACTATTTCGTTTTGTTTTTTGGTAGGTTCTATAAAATCTTATATGCTTGAATAAGAAATTAATTTAGTTTTTAATCTTAAGAGAAAGTTCAGAATTCTGGGATAACCAAACAATAAAGGCTTATATATTAAATTTGGGTCCTCACTCTTGAGAATCGAAAGTGGTGACTTTTACTAATCTACTCTCTTATGGTCTTACTTTGTGGAAGTTCAAGAATATATAAACAATAATTATCTTCATAAGTACTAATGCATTCTTCTTAAATAAATTACCTTTTTTTGTACAGAGAAAATTCCTTAGTATTGTAAAAATACACAGAAAGGAATGTATCCATCTCAAAGAATTTTCCATGGAATTATGAAAAAAAAGCACAAAAAGAAATGCATCCTTTCTATTATCAGATGAGAAGCAGTTTCCTAAGATATGGGCTTTAAGTTTAACCAATAAGTCAGTCAGATATGCTGACAAACTAGTCACTTACCAAGGCCAACAGATGAAGCAAAAACAGGCCTTCCAGGTAGCTCAGTATAAACAAAATACAGCAGTGATGCAGACAAACCCCCAGCCAAAAGTGACTTGTTGCTGCCACTCTTTAGAAAACCCATTACACCACCCACTGTCAAAAACCATAAAGAAAGATCGTTATGCAGAGGTCGCCAGGGAAGGAAAAAAAATAAAGAAGACAATGAAAAATCATAGTCCAATCCATTGGACATATTATATTGTGAACAACCAAAATACGTGACTAATACTCTAAAAATCACTTTCTACCTTGTGCAGGAGCTTTATAGAACCCTATAACTAGAAAGCAGAAATATGACATGGCCAACAGGATACATGAGAATACAATAAATTCTAAAAATCATAAGGCACAACACAACTAAGATCCAAATTACAAGGTATAAAATTAAGCATGAGCACATTATACAAAAGAAAATGTCCTAGTAAGCACAATAAAATGTTATATAATTTATCTAATTACTACTAATTACTAATATTATCATCAGTACTGGTATAAAAGTCCAAAAAAATAACAGTTTCAGACACGACATTGCTACTAATTTTGAAGCGCGCTTCCTTACCCTACAATTCGTGAAAAAATGCGGCAAAAGATGTAACTCAAATAATAGAGATTAAAGTAACCTAATTAACATATGAAATTTCAACGAATCAAACACATTGTCGAGGAAATTATATACATCCAAAATGCTTTTAGTTGAATTGAAATACTTAGGAAAGAGAATCAGACTCAAGGATTTAGAAACAATTAATCTTGTGTCAGTACTTAAGTGAGAGAGAGAGAGAGAGAGAGAGGTACCTCCGACGAGTGCAGCATAAGCTAGAGTGAATTTCTGAGACATCAACAGAGCCATTTTCCTCTTGTCACCGTCCGATCCTTCCTCGCCCTTGCTATTATCACCTCCTCCTCCTTCTCCTCCGCCTCCGCCTCCGCCTCCGCCACCACCACCGCCGTTACCGTTACCGTTACCGTTACCGTTGGCACCACGGCCGCTATTATCGAGATCGGGTTGAGTTAGGTCAAGCGAAGTAGCGACCTTGGAGTCGGAAGTGACAGCGGCGTACACGTGTGGGTTGGAACGTGTGAAGTAACGAAAAGCAGCAGGGAAATGAGATTTAGAGCGAAAGAGAGAGATATTAATGGGAGATCGATAAAAGATAGTGGGCCTACTAAGAGAGAGTGAGCCAAGAGTTGAACCAGCCACTCCCAAAGACTCTGCCATTGACCCTTCTCCGTTCTTTCGATTTCGCCCCCCTTTCTTTCAACAACCTTCTTCTCGCGCCACACCTTCTGCTCTGTTCTCTCCCCCTCGGGCTCATTTTTAATAATCTACCTATGCAAAGCCCAGGCCCATCATCTGCCCTCTCACTTATGCAAACAATTATTTCTCTCACACTTTTTTAATTACTAATTATTAATTAATAATAACTTGACGGTTGGTTAATGAAGAATACATTAACAACTAATTATTTTGAGTTTTCCAATAATGAGAATCATACTTTTGTTTCAACTCTTTCTATCATCTAAGAGACCAATTTCTTTTACAAAAATCATGTAGTGTAAAAAATAATATTATCATATTTTTTTTACTACTTTTTCTTATAGATTTTCTCACTTCTTTATAAAAAAAATATATTTAATATTTAACACACAATGTAAGTAAGAGGATTAATAAGAAGATTTTAAAATATTAATTAAAAATACAAAACAAAACAATTCAAACAAGTAATTGCATTTTATTGGTTATTTAAAATTTTAATTAATGAATAAAAGAATATTAAATAATGTACATACAAATATCCCGTTTATTCTGTAAAAAAAGAAAGTCTCCTTTATCAATAATTTTAATCTTTTATTCCTTAAATTTTTCTTCTTATTTTATATTTTTGTTTGAACAATACTCCTTCTATTCGTCATTCTTGGTAAAGACAACGGAGACGATGGCCAACCTCTCTCATACACTCCTTGATGAGTTGATAGAATAATTTTTGTTGAAATTATCGGTGAAATCTCTATTGCATTTCAAATGTGTGTGTAAGTTTTTTGTTATGTGGATGGAAGAGCTGAGGATGAAGGTTGATGTTTTGCACAATGAATTGAAGATCATAAAATACTTAATATTTTCATAGTTTTGTTTTTTGATGTTTATTTCATGTTTATTTCATGTTGTGGTTAGTTTAGGGATGATGTAAGGAATTGTAACATTGAATGAAATGGTAATGTAACCGTTGGTTTAGGAATGATGTAACTCAGAAAAGTTTGTAACACAAGAATGGCATTATTATAAAATGTTATTACATAATGAGTTGTAAATTTGCAACTCAAATAAATGGACAAAAAGTTTATTTGTTGATTTAACTTAAGAAGTAGTGTAGAACATTAAGTGTTGAAAGTGTCACTCACAAAAGGTTAGAAGGAATAGACAAAAGAGGCATGTGTTTATGTGTTATCCAAGTAGTACAAATCAAAACTTTTCTATGATATTTTAATCTAATTGAGTAAGCACACACATGATATTTCATTGGCAAACATCAGTTATCACATCAGTATTGGAGTTTATGTGTTATCCAAGTAGTACAAATCAAAACTTTTCAATCAGTATTGGAGTTTATGTGTTATCCAAGTAGTACAAATCAAAACTTTTCAATGATATTTTAATCTTATTAAGTAAGCACACACATGATATTTCATTGGCAAACAACGGTTATCACATCAGTATTGGAGGTACATAGCACAAACGTTAAGGTTAACGTATGAGACTTACAACATGATCAATTTGTTGTCATTTTTTCACATTTTGAAATTAAATTCAAAATTTCCAATTTTCAGATATTAATTTGTTTACTTAAACAAATCATATAAAAAGTAAATTTATCAATTGTGACTTAATTGAAATGTTTAAAATGTTGTCGGGTGTAAAGGTATTATATATAAAATTTATTTCTATTTGTAATAAACCTATTCGCACATAAGTTTTTCGTAAAAGTTGTGTCTTGGTCTCTTTGCATATGCACCTTTGATTAGCAGTAGTGATTGTCCAGAACTTGGACCTGTTGGAAGCTATTGGACCTGTTGGAAGCTATCAGTCATGGTAATTCAGCAATATAATCCTTCAACTGACATTCATCCACTAGTCATGGAGGAATCTGATTGCCCAGATATGCCAGACACACCAAATAAGTTATAACCAATAGACAACTCCTCCAGCTTTAAAGCCACATTAACTCCTTGGTGTGTCTGGCATATCTGGGTAATCAGATTCCTCCATGACTAATGGATGAATGTCAGTTGAAGGATTATATTGCTGAATTACCATGACTGATGTAACATTGGAGAAATTTGAAGAAGCCATGTAGCTTCCAACAGGTCCAAGTTCTGGACAATCACTACTGCTAATCAAAGGTGCTACTGATGGCATTCTACCAACCAATATTAGATTGCTCCTGTTCATTTCCTTCAATGCTGCTTCAATATCACCTTTGCTTGCCACCAGTTTTTGCTCATGCTTCATTGACTCTTGGTTGTTGTTGCATGCACTTAAAAACTCACTCCACAATTGATCATCTTGTTGTTTATCATCATAATAATTGCCACCAACCACTTCCAATGCTTTCTTGTCCTTGTTTGATGACACCCCAACCAATTTAGCACCAAATGCCAACGATGTCCCAGGTGGAGGCATAAACTTAACCACATTGAGCAAAATCCCCGGGTGCTCAGCCATTCTCATACCATAACAAAGTGCTTCACGATCATCACGTCCTCCAAAGAAGGGCACAACAACGTTATAAGACACATCACTAGCGTGGACTTGGCTTGTCCCTCCAAAACCTCGATCAACCAAAATTCCCACTGAGCAAGGAGCATGGCTTAGCACAAGCTGATTCATCACATGGAATGAATGTGCTAGTGACTCCATTGATCCATCCACACGTTGATGTTTGTGGAATGGAAGGATAATCATGGCTGCACGTTTTTGGTGGGCACTAGTACAAATATCCTCATGGATGCTATTGAGAGCAGAGATGGCTGTCATGGGGCGCACATTGACACTGCTTAGTTTCTCATAAGTCTGAAAAGCAATGATCATTTGATCTTTGTCATCCTGTTTCTTGTTCCAAAAGGGCAGGCCATTCCTACGTGCCTTGTGAACCATTGTGATAGCTGAAGATCGCTCTGAGAGTTCCATCAGGTGCATTGCATATATGCAAAGCTTTCCTCTCTTTCGAATTCCACGGGAAGACTCTATGAGATTGATTAATGTGGGGATGTTGCGGGTGGTGTGGAAGCAAATTAGCATTCGGAGCTCAGTGTCAGGATCTCTGCGCTGAATTGTTTTGTGCTTGTAAGGTGCTCCTCTGCGAGCTGGTTTATAAACAGCCATTACGATTGGGGTGGTGATGAAGGTGGTAAACAATGCCATGAGAACACAAATGGCAAATGCTTGGTCATTCAACACCTGATTGCAAGAAGAAGATTCATAATCAAATATAACAATGAAGCACAGGTCTTTTATAAATTATAACAACAATTAAAAGACGTGTGTGAGCCAAAGAAAATCAGTGTTTGTTATGATGAATGGATATATTATATATACCTTACGGTCCTTCCCTATGTTGAGAACGATGAGTTCTACCAAGCCCTTTGTGTTCATAAGAAATCCAAGTGCCAAGGCTTCATGAGAAGGCACCTTGCAGATTAAGGACACAACGATTGTGCCAACAATCTTCCCAAAGCAAGCATTGAATATAACAAGCACCAACATTGCCCAAGAAAGTCCTCCACTAATAGTTGCCACATTAGTCTTCAAGCCACTAGACACAAAAAACAGTGGCAGGAAAAGACCAGACACCAAGTCTTCTATCTTCTCAATCAACACCCCAGAAAAGGAACCATCTTTGGGCATAATGGTACCAAGCACAAAAGCCCCAAAGAGGGCATGGATTCCAATAGTATCAGTGACAAAACTACAAGCCAAAACCAGTGCCATTGTGATGCATATGTACACCTCCTTCACTGGCTCACCCTCAGGGGAACGGTTAGCCATAGCTACAAGCAATGGCCTAATGGCAAATACAGCAAAGAGAACAAAAGCAACACCAGAGAGCAAGACCCAGAGAGGAACTAAGGGGGATCCATTAGAACCAGAAATGGCTATGGCAAGTGCAAGAAGAATCCAAGCTGCAACATCATTGACAGCTGCAGCAGACATTGCTATGCGACCAACATCAGTGGTGAGGAGTTTGAGCTCAGCTAGGATCCTTGCAAGGACAGGGAAGGCAGTGATTGAGAGTGCAACACCCATGAAGACAAGAAAGGAAACTGGCTCAGCACCTTTGGACACGGTGGCTCTAAGAGCAAAAGAAGTGCCAATGCCAAGAACAAAAGGCACAGTGATCCCACAAAGGGCAATGCTTAAGGCCTTGCGACCAGTACGACGAATAGCACGCATGTCAAGCTCAAGACCAACTAGAAACAAGAAAAACACAAGACCAATGCTGCCTAGTGTGTCAAGAACCGTTAAGCTTTTCTTTGGAAAAACCGTGTTCAAAAACTTCTCATTTCGTCCAATTGCAGATGGCCCAAGTAGTATTCCTCCCTGCATTTTTTAATAACAACAAATCCAATGAGTGATTGTATTCAATTCAATTATTCATATATATACCAAACTTTTCGTCGTATCCACTTTGACCACATTTTTCCCTTCCCATCTCTATATTTATTTTCCAAATCAACTATTTATTTATTTTTGATGGTCAAGGTACTTCCAACCAAAACTCAGAATAATTCTCAGGTTACACAGATTAAGAAATTGACCACTCTTTAATTGTTCAGAAACTATTGTTTAGCTCTTTATATATTATACTAATTCCTTCAATTATTTTTAAAAAATACACATTTACACTGTGTATTTTGTAAAGAAGGATAGAAAGACATGGAGTTGTGTGCAATATAATTTTTTTTATGGAGAGTTGGTGTAATTTATTCCTTAAAATAACATGAGTCAATTTTCATAATAAAATGATGACACCATAATGTGTAAGACATGTTGTGTTTATAGGAATAAGAATAATTTATTTAATAAAAAAATTGTGATTAATTTTTATCGTGTGCAAAAAAAAGTTTGGATTAACCCGACGTAAAAAGAATGAGATGAGAACAACCGTATCTTCTCTGACCCAGCAATAAAAAGAACGATGAGTGCAAAAATACATCATCACCCATTGGTGGAATGAGCAACTCATTTGCTAATGATGAAAAGGCTATAAAGAATGATAAAAATGAGAAAAGGGAAAAGAACTTACAATGATCTCAGCAATGACTCGGGGTTGTCTGAGGGGTCTGCAGATGAATGCAATAACTCTAGTTAAAAAGACGACCAAACAAATCTGGAGGATTAACAGAGGAAGCGCATAATCGAGCGGGTTCTCATGTTGGAACGCCCCATTCGACGTTGCCATCATGGGCGCTGGGCAAGACGTTTTGTTACCCGTGGCCATCATTAACTTGATTAAAAAACAATGTTGGTTTGGTTTGATTTTCAGTTTTCAGAAACTCATCAAGGTGAAGAAGAAGCGAGATGCGTGTGTGCCTATGTGATGTTCGACGAAAGGGATAGATGATTACCACTATATATAACTGATTAGCACTGTGAGATCCCTTCACGCTATATGCGCACTTTAATTAGTTAATTTGTTATACTCGCTGAAGGTGTGGATAGCGTTCCGCGGGAAACCCTTTGCCCAATTCTCACTTCCATGTTGTTATAAGTTAGCATTTTTTTAAATGCTATTTCAAGTAGATTTAAAAAATGTTAATAATTACAAAAAGATTATTAGAAAAATATACTTATCAAATAATTAAATGAATTTTTCAGTCATTATTAAGAAATTACTAACAAAATTACTTATCAAATAACAAGATATTTATGCTATAATTATATTCTAATCAAAATTTAAAAGGAAATTTTGGTTTTGTCACTTTTTTATTTTTTATTTTCATTTTCATCATATCAATATTAATTTTCTTACTTTTATCTATTTTTTCCACCCATTTCACACAATATGTATAGAGTGACACAAATATTGTTATTTTTTGAAATATCATGATATTCATGCGAATTATTAATCAATTTTATTGATAATTAATAACAATTTAATTAGTTAATTCGTTAGAAAGCCTT
>PYAF01002407.1:2758918-2832209 GCA_007407185.1 Glycine tomentella
TGAGCAAGCATAATAAAAGTAAATTAATTATTAATATAAAAGTAATTACCAAATGCAATTAACAAAATTATTTTGACATTTGGATTTCTCTTAATTAAGGTTTGAGAATTTAGAAATAAAGTTGAAATTAAAGTTATCATTTTATTCCAAAATAGATAGATCCGATTAAGGAAATTAGTTGGATGTTAAATAAGAAATCCAAATATTTCTTGGTTACATTAAAGAAAGACTTAATTATCAATTTAATTATTAGGTTATATTAAAATATTTAATTTAATCCCAAGTTTTGAAAATTTTAATTTGATTTTATTTTTTTATAACGCATCAATTTAATCATTTTCAACGCTGTTAGAATTGTTAGTTTGGTTTTTATTTACGATTAATGATGGTTAAAACTTGTCACTATATTTATTTTTATTATTAAAGAATAAAACGATTTATGAAAAAGGCCGATGTTCAGAGAAAGCCCGAAACCCCACCAACCGGTTACAGGCCCATGCCATTGCATAAACGACAAAGGTCAGTGTGAAAAGTCAAATTCCCACATTCCCAATAAAGGATCCAATCATACTCCAAGGACAACAAAAATTTAGGAAGGTGATAGAAACATACTCTTTAACATATCCTTTTAAATATACTAAAAATACACTAACTAGCTAATTAAAACTAGTTTTTATATCATTTGTCATATTTGTTAATGTCACATATTTAAAATTTATTAAATATTTAACAAAATATCAAAACTACACAATTCTAATATATGGAGAGAGCAAGTACAATTGAAACTCAGACACCAAAATCTCATATTATTTAATTAGGAGAACAAAAGTAGAGTCAGTCCAGATTTTTATATCATAAAAAATTATTTATTTTTTAACAAACTAGAAATAAATAAAAAATAATTTCATTCTTAATGATGAAATCAATTTCTAGCCCTAGTATAAACTTTTTTTTTTGCTGAATCCTAAGTATAGACTATAGCCACCAAAATATTACTAGTTACTGGCATAAACATTATATGCTTTTCAAATATTCTAAATGTTCTTTTTCGTTTCTAAATTTTATAACTTTGAAATTGAAAATTATAAAAGAATTAAATAACTGAAAAATGATATACCAATTGAATACTCAATTTCATAAAATTATTTGTTTATTTTCTACTACATAATAATCCAAACAATTCCAATAAGTCAATAACCATTGCTTCAATAACAATAAGATTTTCAAATTTGAAATGAATAAAATCATACCTATTAAATAAATTATGATAATATTTAACAAAAAATATTTCTATTAGCAATAAAAAATAACATTAATTTTCAGTGTTACATAGCACCGAAATAAGCATCTTAACTGCCTCTTACGAACTTGCACCAGAGGTGTAGTTTTTTTTTTTTTTTTTGTACTAGAGGTGTAGTTAAACTCTTCGGAATTTTTTTTTTCTGCATTTTTGAAGGTTAGGCAAGTGTGTGCATATTGGTGTCATCATTCACCTAGATTGATAAGTGCTTGTTGGATGGGTGGACTATATATGCAACATCATGAATGTCGTTTCGGTAATTCGTCAATCATATCTAAAACAAATTATAGTTTTAGAATTTAGATGCGTCTTTTATGATCCTAAAGTTTGAACGATGCTGCTCCAACAACCAGCATTTGACAAACAACAATACTCACACTTCCATCTTGATAAATGCACTTGATTTTTTAGTTACAAAGTTGAAAGTAACCTGCCATGAAATACCAATTTACAACATCAACAATAAAAGTATCCAAATTTTATTTCAAAAAAATGCCAAATCAATCAAGCATAGAATGAAAACATTCATTGTTCAATCATATGATAGTTCAACAACTAACATATGTCCAAACAAAAAGTCTAACGTGTGAAATCTAAATCTCAATCTCCATATGCAATTGTATTATTTACCATACCCTGCAGTGACCTGAAAACCACGATCACCTGGCTCCAAATCTGTCTATTCTCCGGCGACGCAACTCATCCAAAGGAAGCCCATCAGAATGGGAATTCCTCTGAAAAGAAGACACCCCACTCACACCCCTATTCCTATTCGTCCCACACATCTCACACACTCTCAGGGAGCCATTGTTGTTGTCATAGGTACACGTCTGGCATCTCCACACCCTGTTACTTCCAACGGTTCCTCTTCCGGTGATCCGTCCCCGCCGCGGCAAGAACTTAAAAGGCCACTTCACAGCATCAACAATCCCTCTAATGAGAACTTTTATAGGGTTAGAACCCGAATAAGTACTCCTCAGCTTCAGATAAAGAAGCCCGGCGAGAATGCCACCGAGATGGCCGAGAAACGACACACCCGGCACGAGAAGCTGAACTAGAACCAATTCGGCCCACGCAGCGTAACGGGACGGGACGATGACTCCGTAGACGGAGGTGTAGTTCTCCGATTGGGAGTTGAGAACGACTTTCATGGCGAAGAGGGCGCCGGAGAATCCGACGGAGTATTCGCGGTAGTAGGATCTCTCGTAGTCGAAGAACAGAAGCAGTGATTTGGATAGCATTAGGGTTACGCCCTGGGAGAGAACGAGCAAGGAAGCGAGCATGGAAGAGAAATCGACGCTTCCCATTGAGGTTTCCAACTGAAACCCCTTCCAGAGAAGGGATAGCATGTTGTAGACCAGGTGCGGTTCTCCGATGTGGTAAAACGGCGACAGCAAGAAGCGTTTCAAGTCCTTGTTCTGTAACAAGACAGATATTAGAGGTGAAGGGAAAGGCTATCAGAGAGAGTGCTGCTAACATTTCTCATACTAACAAATTAACATTTCCCGATTAAAAAAAATAAAAATACAGATATTAGGAAATTCAGAAAAGTGACCTTGAGGATGAGGTGAGGGTTGAACCAGACTTGTTCGATCGGGGGAATGAGGGGGTCGAGGAAGGAGGGGCGGAGGTAGATGAGGGTGTTGGCGGCGATGAGGGCGGCGGTGACCGGAGGTTTGTGGTCGGAGCGGTAATACTCGCTGAAGGTGTGGAGAGCGAGGATAGGGAGCATTCCGCGAGAAACCCTTTGCCCAATTCTCACTTCCATGTTGTTCGTGATTCCGATTGAAGAAACAGACATAATTATTAAATTTAAACCCCAATTCCGATTCACAGGCCTTGCAAAGCAAGAAACGTATCTTTATTACTGGAATTCCCTTGGCCAAAGAAAATTCCAGAGGTTTCCTTCACCCTTGGACTACTTTCTCTGCGCTTTTCTTACACTAAAATTACATCATCTTTATTATATTCGATAAACTTATTTATAAATAATAAGTTTTGACTTTAATCTTTATTATATATTATTAATATATAGAGACAGACTTATGATAATTTTATACTGAAAATCAATAAAAAATATTCCAAGTATGATTTTTGTTCAGTATGAACAGGGAAAGGAAGGATAATTTGAACTTCTTTGTGTGATATATATAAACCATAAGGAAAATAAGCAAACAGCACTAGTGGTCTAGTGGTAGAATAGTACCCTGCCACGGTACAGACCCGGGTTCGATTCCCGGCTGGTGCAATTTGATTTAAACCTTTTAACCTTTTATCTATGCAGTCGCATTACCACGGCAAACTTGGCTTATTATGTTTACATGGGACAATTTTTATTCATGAAGTATACCAAGTATACCAAATTACTAATCAACATTTACAAGAGACCCTGCAGCACTGAAATTCCGAGGGTCTGCGGTTTTTAAATGCTGCAAAATCCTATAAACCTTTATTTCTTTCTTCTTCTTTTTTTCCTACAAACAATTTGGCATTGTAATAACACCACCAAATTATGGCTACGCAGCTTCAGCAAATCCAATACGGAGATTGCCATAATCAAACACTGTGTGATAAGCCCCCAAGAAAAGATCTCCAAGAACCCTGCAACCATGCTACAACTGTCATATACTATTACTAATTACTATAACAATAATAATATGCAGCAGTAATCATACGAATATTATTCATTACCAGAGGGGACCTTGTGGAGCTGGCACATCTAGAGGAACAAAACCGCCATAGCAGACAGTGTTGCAACCTTCTTCAATTCTTAGCATATACTGAGAAGGAAAAAAAGGAATATTAAATTCTTGAACTGTTAAGTGATAGTAAACAAATATGAATTCAAACAACCAACAGAAACTTTGCTATATTTAGTTGTCAAACATTTTTAAGGAAAACTGAACAGAGCCAAAACAATTTGAACTAGGTAGCTGATGTAAATACATTATGCATAATGCATGCTCAAAGCAACTGAAAAGTTATGTGAGGACTAGAAAAATTGACCATAAAACTCAGACCTGTTCTGGAGAGAGAGGAAATGATTTGTTTCCAATGGTGAATGTAATTTGTGGCATGTTTGCAATATCATTGCAGTCTATAAATGTTTGTCCCACGGGATTGGGAAGCTTCTCACACAGCTTTTACAGAAAAAAAAAACAAAGAGCTTGTTATTCCTTAATTGGAAAAATAGAGTTATTGAACACTCAATTCAAAAGTGAAAAGGATAATTCTTAGATGTAACTCATTGTACAACAATTACCTCATCCACATATTTTAATATTTTTTCCTTTGTATTCTTTTGCTTAAGCTGAACTTGCACCCAAAAGACAATCATGTCACAAAAAGTACACAAGGGGCTCTCCTTTGTTCGTGACTCACCCCAACTTTCATTATGTGCCGCTGTTTCAATAACATCACTGCAGGTTTCAAGGTAGACTCTGGTTAAGAGAATTGAAATAAAGGAATGTGTCTCAAAAGAAATAACAGGAGGAAAATGAATGAAAAGTACTATACTTTGTTATAAATGTTCTATTACGCGAGCAGAGTCCAATGTCAACACAAATAATTTCAGGCTTTAACTGAAGACATAAGAAGATATAGAAAGAATGGTTAAAATTCCAGTAGAGCTTTGGATAGTCACCGTGAGTATAAGGGGTAAAGTATAGAGAACGAACCCCAGAAATTATATATTCCCATATTGAATCACCATAGTTATGGATGATGTTTTTACATTCATAACTCACATATCCTTCTGCTCCAATGGCATGGTTAATTTGAGTCACAATTTTCTGCAAACAAGAACTAGTAAGAAAAGAGACACCAAAAAAAGTACAAAGATAGAAGTATAATGTTTGAGATCATACTGTTGGACCGGCAATCAAAGAGGTCCCTGAGTCAATAATAGCAGCACAGCCACCCTCACATAGCCCTGGAAATTCAAATCTTATATTGCAAGTCAGGTCTATGGAAATGGAAGAAATGAACTGGAAACAGCGGTGTAAGTTGGCAGTAAAAAACATTGATTCTGTGAAAATGATTATAAAAAATAATGAAAATACAAGACATGTAGATTAAACATCAAGCAGAATAGAAAATGAAAGAGAACCTGTTGGATTGTTTGCAATTAGAATATCTCCCACCTCAATCTGGAGATGAAAACACAAAATGTCAATATTGACATGGTTGATGCTAAGAGCTTACTCAGCGGTAAATAAAGTTGTAAATATAATAGACCTGCCAATAATCCTTTTGAGTAAGTGGAACATAAGTGTGGTCACCCTTAAAGTGCCTCCAGTCAATGCCACCAAAGACAATCTCACCCCCTACCTTTGCCGCAGGGTCTTGGTTTAGCCAAAGGGAGAAAATCTTTTGACTCACGTGCCCTTGTTCTATCATATTGTACCTATATTCACAGAACTAATCACTGTATTTGAGGCATCAAAAGCTCTAGAGAAAGGAGATAGTTTTTTTTTCCTACCCAATTACCACCAAAAACAATCACAGCACCTTGTTCACTCATTATGAAAGGGAAAAATAAAGATCAAATATAGCAAGGTATATAATATAATAATAAACAAACGAATTAATTACCACACTGGTGTGACTTGTCCCACTGACTTATTCTGGAATCCAAGTCCAAGTATCCCATCAAAATGCATTGCTAAAAACGCCAGCGGTCCTTCCTTTGTAATCTCAGCAAATTGCTGGAGGATATGGGAAGTAAGTAAGCATCAGAACGATAAAAAATGCAAACATATTTGAAGCACATAAAGCCCAACCAATCACAGTACTAATTAGAGTCATAATACTGACTTGATCTTTGATGATGATGTCCCCAACTCTTAAATTATCTTGGCTGATGAAGCCAGGAATGTGTCCACGGCCATAAGGGATCTTGCAAGGTGTTCCTGGACATTTTCCAAACAAAAAATATAGTATAGGCATTATAAGTATAACAAGCTAGCAACACATTATATAATATACTTCTTTATCCCGTGAAATTCATGTAGGTCCACTAAATATGTAAGTTTCATTTCCCATTTGGTAGGTCCTGTTCTCCAATTAGTGAGATCAACATGAATTTCAACCAATGAGAAAAAGTGCCGGTGTTTGCTAGCACTCCTCCCTATAACAAATACAAGCTTTGTACATGTAAAAACAAATTGAGGAACTTCATATTGCATGCCATGCTAATCGAACTTACCTATTTTCGTATAGGTGTTAGATAGCTTCGATCTATACTTGGAATGGAAATAGCAAGCAATCTGCGGGTAGTCATATATATCTTGTTTTAATAATAAGCATAGTCAAAGAAAACAAATTTGAACGTGTATTCTGTTGCATCAGAAGTAGATCATAAACCAACATGTTGTCGAGTGGGACTGGACTTGATCTCTTTAAGCAAGGTATTGAATTCAAGTTTTATAGATGGAAAAAATGTGGTTGGAAAGGGAAGCATCACTAAAGGTGATCAATCAGATTCCTCGAAAAGATTAATTATCTATAAAACTAGTGGATACTCCATATCAATGTCATGGTGGAAAAAAAAAGATCATAAACTATATAACTTACAGACAAGACACATTTGGCAGAAGGGACCCACAGATTCGAGCTTCCAGTATCAAACACAACTCTGAAGCTTTGTGGAGGTGACCCAATCCCAATTTCGCCAAAATACTGTGCATCAAGGTAATTCTTCAGATACACTCCATCAGCTTTTAAATGATTGACAACCTCCTTGATCTTTGCAGAATTAAGACTGTTAATATCTAAACTCCTCCTTTTTAGACTAACCCTCATTAACCCATCACCAGAAGTTGTAACTACCAAGGATCCAAACCAAGCACACACACACGTCACAACCAGTAAATACTTGAAACCCATGTTCTCAACTCATCTGGTAATTCAACACGTGAAAGACATTTTCAGAAGAAACAATTCAGAATAAGTTACTTAATAATCATAAACAACCACATGAAATATTTATCTACTCTCTTGTCTCTCTATGTCTTTAGTTCTACAAATGAAGTCACCAATCTAATAGTGTGACATCTAATATTAATAGAGATAAACTTGAAAAAGAAAAAATGATACCTGATAGCAATGATTCTTAAAGCAAGGGTATTGAGAATGAGTTACGTTATAGTGCAGTGCAGGCACGGAACTACAACACATAGGTGTAACATGCCATTCATATATGACTCTAACCATGATACGGTTCCTTGGTACCTAATAACTAGTGGGTAAGAAGTACTAGTAAGCATTAACATTTTGCTACCCTTTCACCAAAAAAGACCAAAGTATGGCTCCTTCTATTTTTTACTTTGGTGTTGCAAAGAGCACTTTAATTAACTTGCATGGAAACCACTGCGTAGTTTCGCGTAGGATAATGCAATTTCCCGTACGGTGAACGAAGTAGCTTCAGCACTTACAATACAAGGAATGGAGACGTTCGATTAAGTGGACTATTTGGGATGTTCTTCCACCTAAGTACGAGCAATACGCCTAATTAACGAATGTTACTTAATCAGGACTTGTTTAATGTTTATATCTAAGTCCTTGCTCGTGAAAAAAGTTCCCTAGTTTTTTTTTAGTCCCGTGTTAAAAATAACGGATGTTCCCCAACCCAATGGTTTTGTGATGTGGATGCAATGGATTTTATGATACGGTATTTCATAAATTTTGTAAAATTGTTAATTAATACTGATTTTATGAAATTACAGGAATAAGTATTTTCTCTGCAAAAACTTTATAAAATAAGAGCTGTCCACGTATTAAATAATGAATATTAGTTCTCTAAATTTGAATCATGAGTGACACCAGGGCGCAGGGAGTGAGGGAATTGCACTTGTTTTTGGAATAAGGTTAGGGTTGATTTGAAATTGAAATTGTCTCTAATCTAATCGGCCATAGAATAGATAGGGTTCCTTGGTGCAGGAGAAAAGAAGCGATAGATAATGAAGAATGTGAATCTGTGGGCAAAGAGATTGTTGCTACAAGTTACAGCAAGGCTCCGTTGTTATGCTCGACGACTTCTTCGACGGCAAACTTATGGCCAAATTGAGCGATTTCATGAAATTCAATGATGCTTATCAATTCTAAATCCACATCTATTTTATGAGAATAATAATTAATAATCAGCTAATTTCAGTCTCTTGTGCGTTTGCATCTTGTATGATTTTTCGTTTCAGGATAAAAAAAAATGTATTGTTTGGATGGATATAAATAAGAAGAAAAAATGTGAAAATTTTAATATACACTATTATTAATAAATATTAATTTGATTACATTAATATATTATAATACTAGTTAGTTGTATTTAGTGAAATAAGAAATGATTACATTAATAATAAATAAGAGAAAAAAAAATAAAAATACTATGCATTAATTTGATTTATTTTTTATCATATAAAAAATTAAACTCCTTAAAAAAATGAATTTGGTAATTAAGGGTGATTTGACGTAAATAGTAAACACTAGACGCAAATCAAGTTAGATGAATTGATCGATGAACAGAACAGTAGAACACCGAAGCGGGGTTTTAGCTTGATTGATTTCAGGTGCAGAGACTTTAAACCGAAGTGGCAAAGCACGCATAAGCAGGAGTGGAATGAAGCAACCGGAAACGACGTCGTTGGTGGCGAGAAAGCGTGGGAAATGGGGATACATATGGCCGATGTGGACGACGCTGTTGCTCCACCTTCTCGCCATTCTCCTCTTCACTACCGGTTTTCTCCTCACCCGAACCGAGCTTCCTTATCAGAGCCACTGCTCCGACGTGTCCCACTCTCCTTGCTTCTCTTCCGACAACAACGGATCTTGCTGGACCAAACCCGCCACTAACCGTCTCCTCATCGTCGTTCTCGATGCTCTCAGGTACACACTATATGCATCTTCATATATGGATTATGTTCACAACTATTACCATTCTTTAATCACGTTATGTTATCTGATTTGCGTTTCAGGATTGATTTTGTTGCTCCCAGCACCTTCTTTGCAGGTTACCTATCTTGCCTGTTCTTCACTTGCCAAGCGATTTTTTTTTTTTAGTTACTGAGTTGGTTATGTTATGTGTTGTGTGACAGAATCAAAACCGTGGATGGATAAACTGCGAGTTTTGAAGAACGTGGCATCTACACGACCGTTGTCAGCCAGGATTTTCAAAGCCATTGCTGATCCACCTACCACAAGTTTGCAGCGCTTGAAGGTCTAATTGATTTCTTTTTCATGAAAGCATCCTGTCACAGTTATGAATTAGTGTTGCAACTTTCTCTGCTGCTAGATTGTTTTGAATGTGTATGAATTGGGGATTTGGTGTTTCATATCTTGAACTGGTAGCTTTTGATTTGATAGGGATTGACAACTGGCGGACTTCCAACTTTTGTGGATGTTGGTAATAGCTTTGGTGCACCAGCAATTGTGGAAGATAACTTCATAAATCAGGTACTTCTTCTTTCTAGCTTCTTGCTTGTAATGTTTGCCATTTGAAATATTGGTTTACTACGTCACTTTCAGATTGAAACAAGTTCTTAATCAAGTTTCTGCTATCTAAATATATGTGTTTACTTACAGTTGGTTCAAAATGGGAAGAAAGTTGTTATGATGGGCGATGACACATGGACTCAGTTATTTCCTCATCATTTTGAAAGATCATATCCATACCCTTCTTTTAATGTCAAAGATCTTCATACGGTAGGCCTTATGTCCTGTTAAGCCTGATTTTTAAGTAGTCTTTTAATGCTTGCAATATATGTAGAGTAGGGTTGGCTTTACTCTTTTCGTTTGGGCAATTTCTATGACATATTGCTGTTTATTTTCTAGGTTGACAATGGATGCATAGAGCACCTATTACCATCCCTATACGAAGAAGATTGGGATGTTCTTATTGCGCATTTTCTTGGAGTGGTATGCTTGATTGTATTTCACACTATTCAGCTAATAATCCTAATATCTGCATTCTATACCCTCTTAGTCCTATTCTCATTCTGCACCATTATCATAAGTAATTTTTGCCTTGTCCTGTATGGTATACTGCTTGGTTCAGGATCACGCAGGACATATATTTGGTGTTGACTCCACCCTAATGATAGAAAAGTTGGAGCAGTACAATACCATTTTAGAGGTAAGTTTCTGTAGTTCTTGATCTTACAAAATTTGTGGTAATCTTGTATTCATGTTTTTACCCAATATAGTTGGATTAGTATTTGCCTATTTGGTGATTTCCATGAGTTAATAAGCAAACTAACCTAAATTCTTTTAGAGAGTTATTGAAGTTCTGGAAAATCAATCTGGACCTGGGAGCTCACATGAAAATACTATGCTTGTGGTCATGGGTGACCATGGACAAACCCTAAATGGTGATCATGGGGGTGGGAGTGCTGAAGAGGTTTGTACAACACCTATGGTGTCTCTTCATATCCTTTTTTTTTTCATTTATATATTTTTTCCCCAATTGACTTATGATATTTATGATGACATTGTGCAGGTGGAAACCGCCATTTTTGCCATGAGTTTTAAGAAGCCTCTTTCTTTTGTGCCCCCAGAATTTGATTCTTGTTCTTGTCAACTGGATCTGGTATTTACTATCCCTTTTGAAGTTTATACATACATAGACAATAAACATGTTGGTGTCTTTAAGTTTCTTTTATATCTCTTTCCAAATTCCAACAATCTTTTACTTCCTCTTGCACACGCACATTACGTCTAGAGCTAGAAAAGTCTAGAAATAGTTTTAGAGAATTGGGAGTGGTAGAATAATGTATTGTTATGTATAAGTGATTGAGGGGAGGGGGCCATTGGAAAACTAAAACATTAACTTCATGCACACAGCACATTACCTAATATATCTATCATAAAGGATATGCTTGAATAAATATTCATTCTACTCATAGGCTGTGTGATACTGTGATCCATGCTACTGTACTCTGATTAGTGGTTTTCAAAATCATGAAACTGGCATTGATCTTTATAATTCTGTGCTTGGATTTTATTTTTTTTTCTGGGTAAATTACATATCAGGATGGGAAGAATGTTTGTATCAGCACCATGCAGCAGGTTAGGAAAGCTTTTCTGTTTTAATGGCATTTTGAACACCTCATATATATATACACACACACACACACCTAATGCCGTATCATCCTTTACAGCTTGACTTTGCAGTAACAGTGTCAGCGTTGCTTGGCATACCTTTCCCTTACGGAAGGTGCAGTGTAAGCATCCTGTCTGTGTTGCTACTGTCTTTGTTTGTTTTTAATATTAGTATAGCTATATAATTAGCTATTGTATTGACTCAACTGGCTTTATATATTTGTCACTAACTTTTTTCTTTTCGGTATGAGCTGTGGGTTAAATGGGAGGTTATTTTGGTCTCATTATTTTGGATTTAGTATTTGATGTTTTAAGGTGGTTTGCAAGGACATAGGATAGTAATTGCTTGAAAGTATCGGTTTTAAGTGTTATTTGGTGTTGGCAATTTACAGAAAATCACTGGAAGTTGAAGGGGATGGTATTTTATTTTTTAAGAAATTTTAAAGAGGATAAATGAATATATAGTAAAATTTTGGAGCAATTGTGCCTAAGTAGATTTCTATCCTATCATCCAGCATTTAGAGTTGCCAGCGGGGTTCAGAAACTTTAGCTACTTAATCTTGATAGAAATGTTAGGTATATATGATAAACAAAATGAAGCACCTGTGCAGTTCCTGCAGTCAAGTTCAATAAATATATTGTGCAACAGAACATTAATCTCATGTATATATCAGCTTCCAGATTTCTGGAGTTAAGCCTTGTTTGGTCACTTTGCTGTCCCTGTCTGAATGTCCTGAGTCCTATTCTCAAATCGTTTCCTTAATCTGGAAGCTTCTACTTTGAAGTTTGGTTTTGCATTTTCTTACATGCCATCATGTTGTAGCATGTTGTTTTAAAAATTTCTTGATGGGAACTATGTTAAGTACTCACAATATCATTTTCTTGGTCCTCAGCATTGGTCACATCAATCCTGAATTATACGCTTTAGGAGCAGATAGTTGGAATTTGGATGCCTCTCAAAAGCTATCAGAATCAGATATCTGGATGCAGAATTATGCTAATGCACTGTGCATAAATTCTTGGCAGGTACTTGTTGAATCTTATATTCTCAATTATGAGTTACTGTTACTACAATTTTTCTACTCAAATTTTGGCTTTGAAGTTGTGAAATGGACCTTGATGGTGCACTTCAAAAGTTATAATACCTCCCTTTCCTGGATTCAGCATTTGCTCTTATTTCTCCTCAGAGATATTGGTTGACTTCAAAAACATAGCAATATCCTTTACTTCTTCCTGTGTCATTTAACAAAATTCTTGTTTTGACTTTTGAGAACCTCATGCTTACTTTTTAACAAAGGGTTTTCTGTTGGAGTTTGATAGTTGATACCACAAAGCTGCTCAAGCAGCTAGTTTGACAGTGAACTATTTAAAATATGTTAACTTTTCCAGACTGAAACAAACATATCCTGTATTTTCTTTCTCCTTTGAAAATATGAGGACTAAAAATGCACTTTTATATACATATAAAGAGTATAATAGGTATGCATTGTCAATATTAAAGTTTTTATTTTATCAACCAATCAGAAATCATTCTTGGTATAGCTTTTAAGGTAGTTATTAACTTATTATAAAAATTAACAAATTTACCATACATGATGGTTTGTGATTGGATGATAGTGTAAGAGATCTTTATGATGTCAATATCAATGCATGTATTATTTATTTATATAAAATGCTTTGACATTTTTGTAATGTGAGTAAATTTAGTTTCACATTGTTACATTCTAGTCTTTTTATGTTTTCAAAATAGCTTAATTTTACTCTAAGGAAATCTTGGGTTTTACTACCATCTCTTTTTGGGTGTTTATTTATGGCAACCATACAAGCTGTTAATCAGGAGAGTGTGTGATGGATATCATTTAGTCATTTCAATGATGCTTTTCTCCTTGTCTAGGTGAAGAGATATGTAGATGCTTACTCAACTTCATCAGCGGTTGGATTTTCCCATGATGACTTATCACGAATAGCAAGTGTTTATGCTCAAGCGGAGAATCATTGGTCACATTCCATAAAAAAGCTTCTGCTTGATAGACAAAATGACACTGATACATTATTGCCTGCACTTAAGAGGCAAATTGATGCATACTTCAAGTTTCTAACAACAGTCTCTGAGTTAGCTCGGTCTAAATGGACTGAATTTGATTTGAACATGATGGCAACCGGCATTGGAATCATGTTAATATCACTTATATTTCAAGTTTTTAATATTTTAAGGGCAAACAAGAAGCATGGTGTAATGTTCTCATCATCTGGAGATTCTTACATTATCACTGGCTCAATTTTCACAATTTTTTTACTGGGCATTCGTGCATGCAGTTTGCTTTCAAACAGTTATATCTGTAAGTGTGAAGTATTTTTTTTCACATACATCCCACTTAGGTTGTCAAGGATGTTTAACATAGTCATTGTGTTTTTCACTCAATTTTTTTTGTCAGTGGAGGAAGGGAAAGTAGCAAATTTTCTCTTGAGCACATCTGGAATTGTGACATTACGCCAATCAGTTATCCAGGGGAAGCTGCTAATAGAAGTATGTATTTTGTTTAGTTTTTTTCTTCTTTGTCTAAAAAAGCTTAGTATTATATGTGAACTTCCTTACATTCTAAGGCATGTGTGCCAAAAGAAGTTTTGTTGAAATTCTAATTAAATGGCTCTTGAACTTGATTATCATTTCTGCAGAGCATTGGGTTCCTTATTTTGAGCACTTTGTGCCGATTTGTAATTGAAGTTGGGCTGTCCAAGCAGGCTGCCACATCTGCTTTCATGAAAGACTATACCTCTTGGATTATCAACATAGCCTCAGGTTTACCTGTATGGGACTATGCAGCTGAAGTTATACCAATGTTATTTCTGATTCTGCTGGCAGCTTGGCTTTACAAGGCCGCCAGTGGCAGCTTCTTTGATTGGCCATGGAAGTATGTCATACTGGGCACTATCTTGAGTTATACGCTAATAATTGTGCATTGGATCACAGACAGTGATAGATTTGGTGGTGCATTGATGCCTCAAAGCATTGGAAGAACTTATATACCTAGAATCATTTATGCTATTGCTTTGGGACAGTTGTTATTATTGGCATTTGGACAATTATTTAAGAATAGTAGTTTAGATTGCAAGACAATTTTAGTTGCTAAAACAATGGCCATATTATCTGCGTGGAGTTCACCTGTCATTCTTCTTTCAGGAAAACAGGGTCCCATGGTTGCTTTTGCATCCATAGTTGGAGGTGCTCTTTCTTTTTGTGCTCTTATGTTGTATAAATTGGCTTTACTTATGCTGCTAATATTTGTAGATTAGCAATGGGTATTGCCATTTATTTGTCAATTTCATGAGCATGGAGCTGCATTCTCTTTAGTGAATAAATGTTTTTATTTTCTATGTATTCCAGGTTATTTTATTATGAAGTTTGTTAACATAGAAGGTGGTAAGGATGGACCTCAGAGAGTTTTTCCTATTATGCAATGGAGCCTCTTTGCTACATGTCTCTTCTTCTGCAGTGGACACTGGTATGCATGTAACTTTCAAGGTTTAATTTTTGGAGTTTTAGTTATCATTTCTATAGGTTGTGTATGACTTTGCAACTTTCTCAGTCCTGCATTCCCTTGGTCTTATGATAGATTTTGAAAATTTTGATTTCAGGTGTGCATTTGATGGTCTCCGCTATGGTGCTGCTTTTATAGGGTAAATAATTATTAGCATGCTTATATAACAAATATTTGAGCTGCTAGTTAACTCTGATGGCTTATTTCATGTTTTTCTCATGCTTTAAGCCACCTTTGTTCTGCTCTTGTTCCTGCTAGGGTATATACACAGCAGTACTACTTGTACTGTGTTTATTATCTCTATTATATATAATTATCTTTGCTGATTAAAAAAAAAAAAGTTAGACCAGATATTGGAACTATTAAACACATGTGACCATTACAATCAGCCCTATATTAAATTTGTTTTTATTGGAGCAATCCATCATTGGCTTTTAAAGTTTTTTTTTTTATGCCATTTCTATTACTGTTCAATTGGTAAATCAAATCATTGAGACATTGATTAATTTTCAGGTTTGAAGAATTTGTGCTTGTTCGCCAAGCAATTCTCCTTGCCATCGATACATTTGGTTTTTCTATCATCCTTCCAGTATTTGGACTCCCACTTCTTGTAGCAACCAAGTACCAGGCTAATCTCGGAAAGCATTTTATTTTCACACAATTATCTCAAGTGAGTTTCCTCCATTTGTTTGTAGATCCACTAGTTGATCATTGAATGAGTTGCTTGTTCAATGTAATAACCACTCAATGTTTTATATAGATGTATACAACATATGGGCTCATGACAGCAATTACAACTACTTTCACAATATTATGTGTCACAATTCAAAGGCGGCACCTGATGGTAAATTTGCTATCTTTTACTAATATTATGTATTGCAACTACTAATATTTGATGCTAGGATAGTTTACTCAATGCTTAACAATTTTTGCAGGTTTGGGGTTTATTTGCTCCGAAGTTTGTTTTTGATGTGTTCAATCTTATTCTTACGGATGTCTTGATTTGTTTGGCCTCAATTTACTATTTTGATCAAGGGAAGGATGACCAAGAACTGAAATCATCAGGTTGCTGAAGAACATATGTCTACTATGATCGATTTACAATTTTTCTTCTTCTTTAACTTATGTTTTTTGAGTTTTCTCATGATTTTTGAGCTTTTGCTGTTTAGTGTTTAATGTAGTAAAGCTGTGAAAGCATATGGGGGCATATTGTAGTCCTCCCCCTCTTGCTGCAGCAAATGTTGTTCACTAATTTTGTGATATAGAAAATTTTGCAAGTCCAAATGATTTTTTATCCGACCAACCAATGTTTTGTGATGATCTACTAGTTAGTAAAATAACTCACGACGGTCAATGCATGAACTTGACTATTTCTACAGACTTTTACTATAATAATATAGGGGTCAATACATGAACTTGACTATTTCTACAGACTTAACTATAATAATATAGGGGGTGTAATCTGGTTGAGGTTTGGACGAATCCTTTTCAATACAATTATAAGTAATAAATTCTCTGCCTTGCTGTCAATTGGTTTTGATCTATCTGGTGCCAATTACACTTTAGACTCGAACTAAGGCCACATTGACATCAACACTAGCACTGTCGTCAATCAGAGGCATGAATAGCGAGCTCAATTTCGACCAGGAATTTAACTATCAACCATTGCTTGTGAAGCATGGCACATTCATTCGTATTCATTACCATGTTTGGGAATAATCATTCGAGTAGACATGCTTGTTGAAAGTTTAGTTACTATAGTTAACTGTCATGGTGTGGTGGAACTTCTTAGTGGACACTTCCATTGCATATTGGGTTCCCTCCCCACCCGAAAAAAAAAAAAAAAGAGAAGAGGAATATGTAACAATTATACCATAGTAAAATATTAAAGGATTACTAGAAAATTGTTAAGATAAAAATGCTAGGATTTTTTTTTACCAGAACATGTTGTACCCAATGAGCTATGATCAGGAAGAAGACATGCGAAATGAAGCAAAAGGGCACGGGTTAGCGTCCTGCTGCCATTGGTCCAATCATGAAGCGAAGGTTGCCATTATAGCATTGATTGGCAGTTTGACACCATTATGTCAAGCATTCAACCTTTAATTCCAAGTTAATTTTAGCATGTCATCGAGTGCAAGGTTGTTAAAGCGTATCTTCTAGCTCATCGTTGTTCAGTGATTAGAATTGTAACTTGAATTATGTTGCTTGAACTTAAAGAGAGCTCAGCTCTATTTAGTCCGAGATGTGGAATGCCTTTGTTGTACTTTATTCGTTTTAGTTAGCTAAAATCAATAATCCCCGCGCTTTTCCCCTCTTCCCTTTTTTAGTATGGATGTAAATATCAACTTCACCAACTCAAATTAGCATGTGTTTCATTTTCCATTAAGACGTAACTAGTTAGTACTTTTCCGTTTGGGAATTTGTGTGGTTGAGAAAACACATTATTATGTTATCAGGAAGTAAGGAAGAAGAATCAAAGTCCCCTGGAGTTCAGAAAGCTCTAATGTCATTGGTTTTCAAGTCAGTATCAGCATTCAGCAAGAGAGAATTCGCTTATAATAAATGCTTTAGGAAATTAGGAAGTGACTTCAAGGATATAATAATTAGCAGCCATGTTTATAATGTCAAAGACGTCGTGAAATTTGTTGGCTTATTGGTTTAATAATTGAAGGGGTGAAACATGAAAAAAATAATACTACTAGATTATACTGAAAGTTGGGAGAAGAGATTAAAGATCCACTGTTTCTCAATAAAGATGGGAGCCTCGGATATTAACGATGTTGTTGGATCAATTTGGGTTTGTTTTGTCAACATTGAAGCATCTAGAGTTTGGAGCAGTTCATGGACGAACGATATTTTCAATCAAGCCTCATAATTTTCTTAGAGTGGAAACAAACTTGAGATTTGATTATTTTGAGGATTTCCCTTATATGCTTGTCTTTACCAACAAAGTCAATAGAACGTTTTGTCGTCTCTAGTTAGCCACCACCATGCATCTTTTTCATAAATTACGGTAAGTTTTTTACTATAGATTTTTATTATTTTTTGAGGCTGGTTTAGCTTACCAAGTTGCCAACTATGAGCCAATGGAGACGTCCCTTCTTACAATGCATGACATGATTTATTAGCATACTTTCTGTGTCATCCTTGTCATGAAAGCAACTCGGTGATCATTATAAGTACATCTTTTCACACGGATATATAGCACTGCAACAAAAATTAACTCTCCTTCCTACTTCTCTCTAAGACCTTGCGGCTTTCTAGCTGTGGCATTCCTCGGCCATGGTAACTATCTCCACATTGTGTGCAAAGTTTCAGTGTTAAGACTTAATTTAGCCATAAAAGTTTTCACAATTTTACGGTTCATATTAATATCTGTTTATCTTTGAGGCATGCAAATAGTTCAAAAATGATTCTGCTTTCCCATTCATTTGCTTAAATGTGTCTTTTTACAATGTAGGATTTGAAAGCTGAGGCTGAGGCTAACGTTGGAGATGTTGAGTACCAAGCAAGGAAGACTCCGGGACAAGGAGGATATAGAGCCACATATTTCATCTTTGGTGGGTAAAAATTATATATGTTCCCCTCACTAACAATTATTTTACCTACTTTTTTCTTCTATTTGGTGGAATAATCTGTTCAACGAAGGCAAATTCATTGGTTTTAACTGCAGCAATGATGTTGCTGGATAACATTGGCTTTGTGGCCAACATGGTAAGCTTGGTTTTATAGTTCATGAACGTCATGCATTTTGACTACTCTGGCTCGGCAATCACCACCACAAACTTGTTAGGTACTGCTTTCTTGCTGACGATCGTTGTAGGGTTCATCTCTGATACGTACATGAATCGTCTCAACACTTGCATCCTCTTTGGCATCATCCAGTTGTTGGTAAAGTATAAACAACTGAGCTGCTTAATGTTAATTGAAGGGCTAAAACTTAAGTCTGTGCTAATTGAAATAACTAGCATACAAGAAATAATCACTGTTGTTTGCTGATTTTTGATGGCTGTATCAAATACGATATCTAATATGGTGATGCAATTATTCTTAATATATGTAAGATATACATGTAAGATACATATCTAGATATGTATAAAAATTTATAAAACATAATAAATATATAATTGCAGTTCTGCATATCCAAATTAAGAATATGCTTCTTGGACATTACTAAAAACAAGATAGAAGAAATTGGAATAATATCAATCTCATTCCTTTCGTGACATCATCCATAAAGAGGACAATTTCTATTTTTGGTTCATCAAGGGAAAATGCTTCTATGTTTTTGCTAAATTTCTATCAGTAAATTATCCAAGAGTGTCGGTATCAAATACAGATACATATTTGTGAAGTAAATGAAAGTAGTAGCAGTGCTTCACAGCGGCTGATAGTCACAGACACGTAGACACACAAAAGTGGAAGTAATTTTTCCTCGTTGTCTTGATCTTGATAATTTTGGATTTCAGGGATATTCCCTACTTGTGATTCAATCCCACGACAAGACACTTCAGCCTGATCCATGTTTAAAATCAACATGTGTGCATGGCACTAAAGCTTTGCTGTTTTACGATTTGAATATACTTGCTGGCAATTGGTGGTGGTGGAATCAGAGGATGTGTACCTGCTCTTGGAGCTGCTCAATTTGACGAAAAGAAACCAAAAGAGCTCGTGCAACTAGCCAGTTTCTTCAATTGGATTTTGTTTAGCATAAATGTTGGGGCGAGCTTAGGAGTCACCTTTGTAGTTTATGTGAGCTCGGAATCCCAATGGTACAAAGGTTTTATCATATCTATGTCATGTTCTTCTGTTGGTCTTATTTTCATTGCCTCGGGAAAGAGATTCTATCGTGCCAGGGTGCCGGGAGAGAGTCTGTTGTTAAGGGTTTTACAGGTCTCTACCTTTCCCCTCCATGTTTCGTTTTTATTCAAGTTTATACTAGATTCATTTGAGATTGTTCTTGCAGGTGCTGGTGGTCACAGTAAAGAATTGGAGGGTGAAAGTACCCTTGGATTCCGATGAGTTGTATGAAATACAAAGTCATGAGTCTAGTTTAAAGAAAAAACTCATCCCTCACTCTAACCAATTCAGGTTGGACTTACTACTATACTTCCTCTAAATGGTTTCTTTTTAGTGCCTTTTGAAGTTATCCGAAGACATGATTTTGTTTAGATTTGTTGTTGTCTGTTTTCAGGTGTCAACAACATATATATTTGTTATCTGGCTTTTCAAATCACTTAGCATAACTTAGATAGTTTACATCTTTTCACTGCCACTGTATGAGAAAGTCTTATGTTCCAACTTTTTTTTTTGTTTTACTAGTGTAAAACTTTTTTGGTAGGGTGATATTGTGAAATTCAAATTCTAAATTAAATTTTAGACAATGAATTACTTGAAATTCATTGTTACTGAACAATGAACATTAGCAGGCATTTTCTGGCATGCATATGCAAGAGAGACGCATATTTCATACTTATAGTTTTATGCATGGGCAGGGTTCTAGACAAAGCTGTTGTTCTACCTGAAGGCATTGAGGCAAGGAGATGGAAAGTCTGCACAGTGACAGAAGTGGAGGAAGTGAAGATTCTGACAAGGATGATGCCTATTCTTCTAAGTACAATCACATGAATACATCTTTAGCCCAATTACAAACCTGCTCCATCCAACAAGGAACCTTAATGAACACATACATTGGCAAACTGAACATCCCAGCAGCTTCCATTCCCATAATTCCATTAGTATTCATGGCCCTTTTGATACCGGTTTACGAATTTGCTTTCGTACCACTTGTCCGGAGAATCACCGGCCACCCCAATGGAATAACAGAACTACGAAGAGTTGGGGTTGGCCTTTTTTGTCAGCAATTTCAATGGTCATAGCAGGGGTGATAGAGGTGAAAAGGAAGCATGAATTCAATGATCAAAATCAGCACCGAATCAGCCTCGTTTGGCTCTCTTTCCACTATGCAATCTTCGATATAGCTGACATGTTCACATTGGTGGGGTTGTTGGAGTTTTTCTACAAAGAAGCTCCTAAAGGCATGTGTTCACTTTCCACTTCGTTTTCCTTTCTTTCCTTGTCCATTGGTTACTACTTGAGCACTGCTTTTGTTGAGCTCATCAACTTAGTGACTAGTAAGATTGGCAAGAGCAAGAAAGGGTGGCTAGAGGGACGTGACTTGAACCGAAACCATGTTCAATTGTTCTACTGGTTTTTGGCTATACTCAGCCTGATTAACTTTCTCATTTATCTGATGTGTGCAAAATGGTACAAATATCAAAGTGTTGTACCATTTGATAAGGGAATGTTGCTCAAAGATCCACCTCCTCGTAATGATGAGAACCTGTACTCTACTAGTTTTGTATCCACGGTTCAAAACATTCTCCTGAAAGAAGATAAATAAACCCGAAAAACTCACTCTCAGAGAAATTATGGTCCAGAATCACGTTGTCTCTAATCACATTATTCGAACTTCCAACTGATATACACATGACATGGAATTATATTTTTATCAATTTGTTAGAAAGAGTTAATAATGTGTCACGAAGAGATTGGTTAAAACTGTATAGTATAGACTATACAATAATTTATACCCACTAACCACTTCATTATTGTACTTTTTTGTGATTCTTGTCAACCATTATGTATTTTGTAATACCAAAATGATAATTCAGATTATTCCGCTTTCAGATCACAAATGAATTCGGGAGAGAACTAAATTAGATCTTTCTATACTTTAGATATGATGATGATAACTTGGCAAAATAAAATATAACACGATTCATTGGTATGATAAAGGATGTTATATATTGAAATTATTGTAGTTATATGATTCGCATATTTTTTCATAACATTTTTTTTATTATCATATAAATATTATTAATTTACCTTATTTTTTTCTCTTTTTTAATTATAAAATATTGTACATATATAGTTTTTCAAATTATTACGGGCTTTCTAGTGGACCGACCTACCTTCATTTTCTTTTTGGGCTTTGTAATGCAGAAGAGGAAAATATGTGGGCCCTTTTTATTTATTATGTATTCCTCCTACCGCATTCATCGCCGATTGATTCATTAATTTAATTCTAAGGTGGTCTGGCTAATGCTATTCACGTGACTTCAAATTAAAGCTAACCGGGAATTTTTAAGAATAAGTTTTCGTGATTTTTTAAAAGCTATTTTTTAACTTATGAAAATAATTGATTTTTTTCAATCTAAGAAATTAATCGAATAGAATGCAATAGAATCTTCGCATTTAGCAAAATGTAAGTTTTCGTATTTACTCGTTTTATTAAGGTTAGGTTTTTATTTTTTTTCAACAAGTTTATTACCCTATAAATTTTTTGTCCCATTATTTACCTGGGTTTTTGAAAAAGTTAACATAATAACATACCTAGAGATTCAGTAAAAAGAAAACTAGAGACGCACTTCCTTAAATTTTTTCTAAAAAAATAATTATAAGAAAAATGATGCATGGAGATAAACAACGATTGAATCATTGTCTTCTCATCTTTAAAGTTTAATTATGAAGGATAGACGTTATTAAAGCTTCATCTAAATTAACTTATTTTTGTACCATAAAAAACTAACTTATTTGATTAATTAATAAATTTCAAATATTATTTTAATTAAAAAAATATAAACAAAAAAGTTTAGACAAAATTTGTTTCATTTAATATTAAAATATTTATGATATAAAATATATAATATTATTTAATATTAAGAAAATGAATCTGTTTATTAAAAGTTTATCTCATGATTACAAAGATTGAAACCTGGAAAGTAGATGTAGCGGTCACTAGTCACTACTCACTAGAGGCAGAGTTGTATCATGGTATTAGTATATTCGTTACGAGGTCACAATCACAGAATGAGTATTTTTTGGCTTAAAAATAACACTTGACGACGGGGAAATGGAAAATTGACGGTGAAGAATGAAGACATTCTGTCCCAATCATCAGAACTCATGCTTTCTGCCTTCTTTTTTAAATATATTAATGGATGCTTATACATATGTTTGATGAATTATCTACATTTATTCTCTCTCTCACACACAATAATCGATCTATATTCAACAATGCTTGCCCTATTATTTATATATAAATAAATATGTCTATAAATAAATTTATAAAATTAGTGCCACATTTCCCAGCTAATGGACCCTTTTGTTTAAACTTAAAAAAATCGAAAAAAAAAGCATTTTTAAAAAATAATTAGAATTTGCTTCTTAAAGAAACACTACTTATTTTTTTAAAAAAAAAAATTAGACAAACACAAAAAATGATTCACTTTATTAAAAAACATTTTTTTGAAAAAAACAAGCTGGGAATGTTTTTCCATTCTAGTACTTTTTCACAACCACAAAATTAGTACCACATTATTATCTTTACTTTTTTAATAAAGATTATTTACTTTACTTTAGCTCTTAACAATCAGACATTTAGTAGATTTAATGATTAGGAATAAAGCAAAATAACCCTAAAAACTGTAGAATGTATTCACGAGAAGTGATTCCCTTCCTGTGTTAAAATGAAGCATTGTTGAAGTAAGTTGTTCCCATCTAGGTTCTACTTTTGTTATGAGGTTGGGTGGGAGACGTTGTGTAACGTGACTTTCTAAGATATTGGATACCAAACCTATAACATGTAATAATACGTATGCGATTAAGACTGATTCACCTATTCACTTTCTAAGATTAAAGTGAAAGTTTATTATAGATATGTTTGGGTAAATTTTTTTAGAAGTATTTTTAAAATAAAAAAATGAGATAGAATTTTTTTATAAGTAAAAATAAATTCTTCATTTATTAATTTTTAAAAATTTATTAATATAGCTTCTCTAAAAGATGAGATGATGAGTCTGTTTGAATGTAAGCTTCTCTAAAAGCACTTTTAGAAGAAGAAAGTAAGAAAAAAAAAAAAACTTCTTTATAAGTTAAAATGAGTTTTTCATTAGCTCATTTTTAGATGTCTGATATGTTTGGATAAACTTATTCAGAAACACTTTAAAAAAAAATATGAAAAAAAAATAAGATGAATTTTTTCATAATTTGTAAATATCTGACCTGTTTGGATAAACTTACTCGTTTCATTTTTTTTTCTTTTTTCTTCTAAAAATACTTATAGAGAAATTTACATCCAAATATATTTATGACTTTTGTCAAAATTAATTTTATAAAACAAAAATCATTATAAATATTCTAAATAAAGATGAAAAATGACAAAAAAAAAAAAAAAAAGCATTCATTCCCCTTCCATCTATAGTCTTTTTTGCCCTCGTGTATCTGTTTTACACCAAGATACACGATTAAACAACTCATACATTTTTTTCTCCTTTCTAATTCGCTCACTTCCGAAACATAAACTATCTGAACTCTTAAGCATTGAAGATGATATTTTGATTTAATCAGAGACATCTTAAATTTGAGTTCCTCAAATACTAACGTGTTGAATATTTGAAAAAAATCCTTATTATTATATTATTAAATGTCCTGGAGACCTGTGGTCCTAAACATAAAAAAATATTATATGGTACCACCAAAATAAAAGGAACAAAACAAGGTGATGGCTACATTAGGAGGTCACGTTTTGGAAGGATAAATGTAAACATTGGGTAGAAAGAGAGAGATAAGAAAAAAATGTTTGATATCATATGTGATGTAATAATAAAGGAAAAAAAAAGAAGCTAACATTTGATTAGTTAGAATAGTATCATACTTTAATCTTTTAAATAAAATCTTAGAATCTTGTATTAGAATATTTTAAAGAAAAAAAAAGGATAGTTGAAAAGAAATACCTAACTATAAATAATCAGTTAGGTTCTATTGAGTTTGAGTGTCACATATACACAGTACAGTTGCAAAAAGGTATGTGGTCATACTAAAAAAATACAAAGAAAATGGAGAAAAATGATATAGAAGTAGAAAGACAGATTTGATAAAAAAAAAAAAAGTAGAAGATAAAAAAATAGCATAATTGATAAAAAATAAATTAATATTTCATAAAAATATGAATTTAATTTTTATTGTCAATTAAATTTTTTTATTAATAGATACTTGTATAAGTGTCTCTCTAAATACTTATTAACTCTTAATACATATTTTAGTATGTGTTATTGGTGAGCTCCGAACACTTAAACTTTCCTTAATATAAAAAAGTAGAAGATAGAATAATTTAATTTTTATAAGTTGTGAACTTGTGATTTTGGAGTTGGATTTTGCACAACCCATGAGAGACAGAGGGCCCAGAGTTTAAACAGTGTGAGAGTGATGGGAGTGAGGTACAGCTCTGCCCAGCCTCCTCTTATGTTTCATGTCGGTGCCATTTTCCCCAATCCCCACATTACTTAACTTGCTATTGCCATTGCCATTCTAAGCTACAACTTTACTTCCCCCCACTCATTCATTATCCATCCTTTCATGTGATGCCATTATTTACTCTCTAAATACACTTCATTCCTGCTAGGACTTTGCTGTTTATCATTTGCATTTATTTTTTGTTGGTCCTCAAAAAAGTGTCCCCCTTTCTATGTATTCTATCTTCCCTTAAAGCCCCTCTGTGTTTTGTCACAGCTGTTATTGCTGCGTTCAATAGTAATTTTATTACCCAAGTAGAAAACTGGCTTATTTATCTTGTCATTGCCATTCTGTGATTCAAGTTTGACAATTTCACAGCCTTTGGAAGAAAAAAGTTTGCTTTTTTTGTCCCCCCCAAAGGAAATATACTTGCTCTCCAATCTCTTCTTTCCCTGCAACCCTTTTAGTTGCCATTGTGTGTTTCTGTTGGCAATGTGCCAAAGAAGCATGAGTGGTGGTGGCATGAAGCTGCTGAGGATGTTTGTGTTTGTGGGGTTGGTGATTGTGAAATGGGTGGAAGGCTTTGAGGATGCTAATGTGACAGACCTAGACCTGCAATATGTCAGTGGAAGAGGTTTCTACAGACCTTTGATGGTTGGTTTTACTCATATTAATGGTGCTGCTGCTAAAGGAGCTGGTATTCATTCCTTCTGCACATATGCCTAATTTCTTTGCACTAATTTCACCTTGCAAATGGAGCTTGTTCAAGTCATTTACTCTGATTTTAATGCCAGTTTACTGATTTGCTAGAAATAGTTGTTTTGTTCATTTGGTGTCTGCTTTCAAAGCATATTTGTGGATACCAACTGCTCCTCCATGAACTAACCATCGAGAATGATGAAGTGTATTTTATGTTTCTAAAATACAACTATTCGTTACTTTTACTGACTTTGATTGAGATCTGGAGATATGAATAATATGATATCTAATCAAACTTTTCTAGTTTACATTACTTTTGAGTGGGCCCTTCTTTTAGAATTTAGGATCATTATGCAGATGACAGCTGCAAAACACACAAAATAAAGTTATCAGCTAATTGCTCATTATTACATAGCGTGATTTTTTGTTCTTTTGTACAGTCTGCCTGGATGGATCTTTACCGGGGTACCACTTCCACCGTGGATATGGTTCAGGATCAAACAGTTGGCTCATACAATTGGAGGTATGTGAGACTCCTGAACTTTGAACTAAGTTCACCAATGACGGGACACAATGGTTGTTTTCTTGTTACTAACTACTACAATCATCCCTTTCAGTTTTTTTTTTTTAATTTCTGATGACGTTACTGTGATGAGTGTGATGCACTGATTGGCTAGAATGGTTATGATAATGCAACCTGAAATTGACACCTGAGCACACTTAACTCTTTGTAGTTCAAGTTAATGACAAGTTGCATCCAATCTTCTCCTTCTTTCGTAACTAATATAGGTTGGTAAAGTTGGAAACAAAAAGGTTGCTCTGTTAAAATATATAATGTATTTGGAGAGACATTGTATAGAGAAGTCAAGATCCTCTGGTGTTTGGTTTTATGACATGCAACTTATTTTTTTATCCTTACTTTACCCTTTCATGCAAGTAAATTATGCACCAATTGACAATCCACCGGTCAATCAATGCATAAGAAATACGGATTACCTTTCTAAATCTTGTTGGATAATGTCCTTGGTGATGTATTAGATGTGTTTATGGCGCTAGTCCTAACATAATTTGTAGTTGGAATTAGAAATTCCAACCAACACTCCTTCTAACCTACAAGGCTATATAGGTAGTACTAACATATTACCTTTTGGTTTACTTTCAATGTTGGACCTGAGCAGTAAAATTTGGTATAAATATGGGGAAATTAAAAGGTATATAGCATTCCCATATTGACTGGATGGGCATGATGTATCTGAAACACTTCCAAAAAGTGAAAAAGAAGAGAATATAGCCTTGGGCATTGAAATTCCGGCTTTGTTTTAACATCCTGCAGATCTGTTTAGCCATAATAATTTCACGGAACCTTTTGGTTACAGGGAGGAGGCTGGTGTGGAACTATAAAAAATTGTCTTTACAGTAAGAAAACACGTCATGGTTCATCATTTTTTATGGAAAAACAAATACCATTTATTGGGATATTGAGCAACAAAGCTGAGGAAAATCCAGGTTATAACTCTCAGCTCAACAGCATTGCTATTTCTCTTTTCCATTAAACACATACACATAAGACATGTGTTTGCACCTGTTAATGCTTATTACTCTTCATTTTAAATGAAAATTAACTTCATCTTTCTTTTGGATGATTATATTTTCAGATTTTTTCAATTGGAATAGAATAAAAATCCGTTATTGCGACGGTGCATCATTTAGTGGGGACAGTCAAAATGCGGTAAGAGGGGATGCAAGCTCCTTTTCACCATTAACTTCCTGCAGAAGTCATAGATTCTGTTCCGTAGAATTTGTAAAATTCTTTAAATCTGCCTGTTGCTCATTTTAATTTAAAAAAAATCAAGTTGTCATTATGTGAAGCTAAAGCTGCCCTTTTGTTTTCCTATTCTCTTATGATATTTTCTAGTTATCCCTTACGGTGTGCTATTTGTTTTTTTCCCCTCATGGTTTTAAACTGTATTTTTATATTTATTCAAGCTATTCCTTTATTTCAACACTTGTATCAATTTATTTGATGCGAATTTGAATTTTATCAAATCAGGACTACTAATTCATTCTAGTGTTTATCTAAAAGTCTGATCTGTTTTATTTGGGTTGATGGTGAATGTGGTTGAACTAATACTGAAGTCAACGTTGCTCCACAGGGAGCAGGGCTGTATTTCAGAGGGCAACGCGTTTGGCAAGCTGCTATGGAAGATTTAATGTCAAAAGGGATGCGCTATGCCAAACAGGTTTCCCTCTGGCCTCTGATAATTTCAGGAAAAAAAGAATTGTCTGCCTTATTTTTTTTATATCACCTATCTTTTTCTTTTTCAGGCTCTTCTATCTGGTTGTTCTGCGGGAGGTTTAGCTACTATTATACATTGTGATGAATTTCGGGAATTGTTTCCTAGAACCACAAGAGTAAAATGCTTAAGTGATGCTGGATTATTCCTTGATTCGTAAACATCGTCCAATGAACTTTCAATTCTATCCTATTATTTATTGGATCTGTTCATAAATCTTGGTTCCGATCAGTTCATATAGTTTTGGAGATAAAATAATCGTCTGGAATTGTATTATTGCAGTGTTGATGTTTCTGGTCGTCGCAGCTTAAGGAATTTGTTCGGAGGTGTGGTTACCTTGCAGGTCTTTTCTCATTTGAATACTTTTTGTTGCTGTCATCTATTTCTATTTAGTAATAGATATTGTAAAATGTCATGAACTAGGCTCAAGCAATCATTTGCCTCAGGATTAAACCACAAATTATCACAAATTATAATTACAGTTAAGAGGCTGTCACAAATTACTTGTTGAAAAGCATCTTTGATGCCTTAACAACAACAACAAAAATTAATAGATGCAACTTTTCATGGCAGGGAGTGCAAAGAAGTCTTCCAAGGAGTTGTACTAGTCGCCTCAATCCAATTTTGGTAACTCCTATTACTGTCATTCAAGATTGTAAAATTATACTAGTATAATCAAATTATAATTTTGTTACTTCACAGGAGATATATTTGTGAAAATGGGCACAATATTTAGATGGAATACTAGTATTGTTATTATTATACTTTTTTTTTCCAGTTCAGTAGCATCTCATAATATTTTTCTTTTTACTTTTTTGGTATTCTATTCTCAGTGCTATTTTCCTCAGCACTTAATTGCCGGTGTCAGGACACCACTGTTTCTTCTCAATGCAGCTTATGATACTTGGCAGGTAAATTCCTTCCACCCTTTCCCTTACAGTTTGTTCATTATGAAGATGAAAACAGTAATCTTTTTGAAATCAATGAATCCTGCTAAGTTCTAATTTCACCTGGTTTAGGGAGAGCACATCTTATGTCTTTTTACTATGCGGTTGTTCCTTTAAGTCAATAATCATCATCTTATGTCTTTCACGTTGTGAATTTATCCATGAAAAAAATAATGTTTATTTGATAGCAAACTCTCATCAGCTAGCTTATTATCACTTGTAGAGCATATGGTTAGTGTGGATGATGACTTCAGAGCATGGAATTTCATGTCGCATGTTGTTGACCCTTGTTATATGTGGTGAACATGCATCAGATTGATGGCTTGAAGGACTAATAATCTAATATAGATGATTGCTTACTCTTTTTTCAGATTCAAGCGAGTCTTGCTCCACCCTCTGCTGACTACCACTGGAACTGGTATGAATGCAGAAAAAATTATGCACGTTGCAGTGCACCACAGATACAGTATCTTCAAGGTAATTAATTAGAAGTTTTAAGAGTTGTCTTTTGTTTTTACCTTTTTTGAGTTTTTCTGCCTCTGGAGTATCATTTTCATGATGTCAATTGTTCTCAATATGGTTACTAATTTGTGGCAATATCATCAACTTTGAATAAAGCAGGTTTCCGAAATCAGATGCTTAGATCTACAAGGGCCTTCTCACGGTCTTATAAAAATGGGCTGTTCATAAATTCTTGTTTCGCTCATTGCCAATCAGAAAGACAGGATACATGGTTTGCTCGTGATTCCCCTCGCATTGGAAATAGAGTACGTCTTTTCTAACTAATTCATTGTTAATAACTCATGTTTCTTTTATTAATTTTGAGGAAGACTTACACTTGAGTTGGTTCATTGGAGCAACAATTAAGAACTTAGGATTTGATCGACATGTTTAAAGTGAGGGAAGTGTGAAGTTATAGCTGTGGAGAGTTGATTGGAAATCTATGGAGTAGATTTTTAACTTCTCCATAATATGTTATACAGTACACATACTTTATCACAATTTCAACCACTGATTAGCTAATTCATGTTCATTACTCTGCACTTTACCTTCTAAAGCATGCCCTCACTTTAGAGGAGTGAAGTTACTACATGAAAGCTTAACTATTTAAGTTAAGAGTTAAGGAAATGTTTCCTTCTTCAAACCAATCCCACAAAATGAAGGAACAAAAATCATTTTTTAAGGTTTCTGTTTCTTTTTCAATTTTTTGTTTGTATTTTGCTTGTAGCTGTAAGGTTCCATCTCACCCTTCTAATGGTTGTCTAAAAATACAAGCAGGGGATCGCGGAGTCTGTTGGGAACTGGTATTTTGACCGAGTTAGTGTCCAGGCTATTGGCTGCCCTTACCCTTGTGACAAAACATGCCATAATTTGGTATTTAAGAGATAGATCGCTCAAGTATCATCATTCTTTCAATAATTTTCTTCTGATCCTAAATTGCACATGTGATTGGGTTCTGAAAATGGAAAAGACATTGCCAGAAAAAGCTAGCTCCAATATAGCACTGAAGCAGTTTATTGCCATAAATTATAATATTCATTCTTGTAAAACATTGGCTGAGCTTATTCAGTTTTCATTTAATATTTTTTGCAGTAGATTCAGGTTCCTGTCTCTGGAACTTTGAACCATGGACTGTAATCCAAATGATTAAGTTTTGCTTTCTGTCTCTTCCCTTCTCATTACACATTATTGTACTTATATGAGTTCAATCGATGAAACCACATTTCATCTTTTACTTTCTTTGATACAAGCTTTTTGAAAACTTAAATAGTACAGCAGATCCTTAGTGCATGAAATTAGATGTGCACAGTTCATTACGACAATTCACCTTCTACCTTCTGGCATCGTGTTCTCTTTGATCTTCTTAGTTGATATATGCTTCTCTTTCACATATCCTTGTTTTCCATACTCTTTCATCGACTAAGCAGCTTGTAACAGCTCAAGGCATGAAAAAAATGCATAATCATGAAATTAATCCTTGCCTTAAGGTACTCTCTCAACTGTTGAACTCCATATGCCTATTTGATTCCATTTGTAAAGAAAAAAGAAGAGGGAAACTGAGCAATTAAATTTAAAAAATTACATAATAAATTTTAATTAAATCTCAGCCATTGAAACTTCTCTTTTTCAGAGCGCATCAATATTTTTCTGTACGCTTGAGAACTGCTTATTAGTATGAATTGATGATTAAAACTGTACACAGCGGACCCCATCTTTGTTTTCTGTCAAACCTTTTCATTTTCTTTTTTTCATTTTCTAATTTTATATTTATTCAATAGTAAAATATTGATACTTGTTTTCCTAAATATAACAAATAAAATAATTGTCACGTTTTTTTTTGTTTCTTTTTTCTTTTTAATTTTGGGACATAAGAGTAACTTTATAGGTGAAATCACTATAAGTTGTTTAAAATGATTGTTTATAATTTTTTATGGATGTCGTGATGACACTTTATTTTATAAAATTAAAGTTACTTTCTTCCTTAGTGGCATAGATTTTAAAAACTCCCCAAAATAAGTCTCACAAATAATGCACATGTTTAATTCTTATTATTATTATTATTTATTTTAATTTTAAAATAATAAAAACATAGAAAAGCAAATTGACAGATTTTCAAATTTGCTAATTTTCAGATTTATTTCATTCCATATTTGCTGCCTAGTATGTCACTGTTGGTTTTCACCATACATGTTGGGAGGGTGGAATTTGTTTATTTATATAAGAAATTGTTGCTTAATAATGCAACGATATCTTAGCATTGGCTATTGGTGCAATCTGTTTTAGTACGGCTACATAAATGTAAAACCATTGAATGAACGTTAATTCTTTGTACTTACCTTTTTTTTCCTCTTCACAACCTTTTTATTTTTTATTTTAGAAATTAGTTTCTGGAATTATATTTTATATTTTGTAAACTAATTTTTGGAATGTAAATTAAAGGTGCAAAGAAAAAAATGGGATACGAAGTTCGAAGTTCTTAATCACAAAAATAAAATAAGGGATCTTATTTATTAGTACAGAACACACCTCGTAAACACACCTCTTTTGTAGCGGAGTGTGTCATCCATGTGCAAAGTGCAAATATACCTATCTAGTTCTAGCTGCCACCTTGTTTTATTAATTGATAGTAGCTTATAACTATTAACCACACACGTCTCCTTCAATACGTTAACGTACTAATCAAATAAGGAAAAATTGTTAAGTGCACCTAAAGTAAGACATTTTTTTTACTCTGATTCATTCATTATTTGCTATATTAACATTGTGAGTCATTGATATTTCTTATATTAATGACAAATTTTAATTTTTCTAGGTAGATTAATGACAATTTTTATTTTTTTTAGGTAGATTGCTGACATGACGAACAATAAATGGATCAGAGTAAGAAAATGTCTTATTTCAGGTGCACTTAAAAATTTCTCTCAAATAAGAATATTCTTATCTTCACAACAAAAACAAGAGGAGAAAAAAAGTGAAATGAAACCTGTTATACAACGGAAAAACATAAAAAAATAAATAAAAACTATCTTATAAATTTTGTTAGAGAAAATTTGAGTTGAAATACTATCATACATAAAAAATTATAAAGATCCAATTCTCCATTTCTCCTGATCTCCTCTTCATGTTTTTAAACAATCGAGTTGTTTACTGTTATTTATTTATTTATTTATAAAGAGGAGTTGTTAACTGTTTAGAAATTAAACCATATTCTCTGTTTTGAGTAAAAATTTATTAAAAATTATAAAATCATGAAAACTCACCCACTTTTATAATTTTAAATATTTATTTAAGATTATAATCAATTGTAGAAAGTGTGATAAAATAAATGTGTTCTTAGCATTTTTCACTAATTATGAAACAAAAGTAAAAAACTCTTTATGAAAAGTGTAACATATATCAATATATTTAATTATTTTGATTATGTGAGACTCTGTATTATAACACTTGACTAATTCCTTAGGGGTATCAACAATAACTTAATATTATTTTTTTGTTGAATACCTTAATACTACTTACTACTACTATTAACAAAGGATTAAATGTGCTAATATAAATTCTGAGATTTATCTAATTTGTGTGCATGTACAGAGTAATCCAGCAAAGCCAGTTTCAAACTGAGGGGTCAAAAACGTTAGTATGGTTGAGGTTGCTATAGTGACTTCCACGTCTGGTGTCTGGCACTCTCAACATATCTTGGTCACATTTTCAATGGATCTAATTAATTAACAATTAACATATAAAACGTAAATTAACATATATCTTGGTGATTCGTGATTCAAGAACCTAACTGTTTGATTTTTTTTTTCTTTTCGATTTGGACCAAAAGGCTTTTATATTCATTCAATTAGGTTTTCCATAATATTTTATCATATAAAAAAATAGCTTTTGAGATTTTTAGATTGAGTCCCACACGAATCTCTAATACCCTCTGGAGGGGATCAGGGATGAATCTTTTTCATTCCAAGTAAAAAGCATATCACTCAAGAATTCTCTTCGCAATATGTTTTAGAACGATATGCGTTGCTTTTTCCCGTGTAACTAAAATTTCTCCACTATTGAACTCATGAATCCTTTTCCTCACACAGTCTGTTCATAAAATCATTTAAGATAAAAACATGTTAATTTTTGCATTGATTAAAAAAAAAAAACGTAACTGCCTTTTGTACGTGTGTAAGGAGATATGGAAAAAGTGTATGTTAGAATTTAAAACTATTCTAAATTGATATTTTAGATCATTTTTGGTATATCTTATAGTGTCACATAGGATTGAAGATCTCTCAAGATTTCTCTCATTTTTTTTCTTATTTAGTGGTAGATCTCATTTTGAGATCTTAGGAAGAGAGGATAAAAATTTATTATTTTTTGAACAATATGCAGATCTTGAAGTTTCTTCTACAAGAACTCATTCTCCATGTTGTAGTCTCCTTTATTAGGAGATCTAGTGAAGATCAGAACTTGAACCAAGATCTTTACTTAAGTTCTAGCATTAAGGATGCTCTATTACTTTTTAAATATACATAACAAAAGAAAGTGTTTATTACTTAGTATCAGCGTTCAGCGAAAGAATTCATTTATAATAAAACGTAATTGGCGAGCATCTTTAGTGATAGATTTTAAATTCAGATCTTAGACTACTTTTTGATAGATCTTATAATGTCACATATGATTGAAGATTTCTCAAGATCTCTCTCAATTTTTTCTTTGATGATAGATCTCATTTTGAGATCTTAAGGAGAAAGGATAAAAATTAATTCTTTTTTGAACAATGTACAAATCTTGAAGGTTCTTTTACAAAAACTCATTCTCTATATTGGAGATCTCTTCATCTTCTTTATGGGAGATCTGGTAAAGATCAGAACTTGAACTCAAAATCTTTATTTAAGATCTAACACTAAAAAAATTTCTATTACTTTTTAAACATACATAACAAAAGAAAGTGTCTATTTCTCCTACGATCAAAATGCAAATAGAATTACCAATTAATTATCTTCCAAGGTAAACTACAAATGGTTTAGTTAGTGAAAAACAAATCGCGTGGACAAGAATAATGCTATAACACTGGAAAAAAACAAGGCAAAATTTAATAAACCACAACTGTAAGGAAAATATTAAGTGCACAATATATAATACAATCAATCACTAGCTAGAAAATCACTTTTAGATGTGATCACTAAAGAAGTATTATATTTGTCCTTTAAATTATAATTTATGAAAAGCAGTTAGCTGAAATCGCTGTACACCAATGAACTGTTGACATGAACTCCACCAATTTCCATAAAATCACTCCATGTTTCCCCCACACTGAAAGCAATTCTTTCAAATTGACAAATTCATTGACAAAAGACAAGCTAACATGGGTGCAATCAAATGTTTAATTTCCCACAAGACACATATATAACATAGAAGAAACAACGTCTGAGGCTCCATTGAGTCAAGAGATGGAATGCTTGTATATTTACTAATAGTGAAGCATTTAGAAAATAGTCCACCACTACAATTTCAGCCATAATGTCAACGTTTTGAGAATCTTTCAATGGAATTACAATATATTAGAATCACATCAGTCACATTTGGAGTTATAAAATTAATTTCATTCTTTGGAGAGGAAGTTGTGATTCAAATTCCTCCTACTAATAAAAATTGATAAAGTAACAATTAATATTTATTTATAAAAATATTAGTTACTTTTTTTTTACAATGTTAAGAATTGTGATGAATTTTGACTACAGTTTAAAACTTTAGTCATAAGAGTCATTCACTGCCCTTGTGTTGCACAAAGTGAGAGAAAGATAGTTAAGCAAGCGACCTTTATTGGGTTTCATAAAATCCCAAGGTTGGAAACCAGTTTGGTATGGAAAGAAGACCATGTTGGTCATCAAGGGGAACAATTTTAATTAGATGTTAAGTAGGTTGATCTTTAGGGCCAACACAAAGGTGAAACTATTGGGGCTCAACGCACGAGGCCCACCTCTTCCTTTGACATACCCACCTCTTATTCCCATAGTGTGTCTGATCTTGTTTTGTATGTAACTTTTGAAAGAAAAGAGAAGAAAGGACGAGATGAAATCTACTACATGCTTAAGCCACACACAAAGTGCAATGTGACAAAAAAATGATGAAATAAACAATATATAGAGACCATTAAAGAAAAGAGGGAGATGTCCAACTAAAGCAACATTGGGGGAACAACCTTTTGTTTTACCCCTTGTTTTTAACAAACCGAATCTTAAATCTCTCTCTCTCTCTCTCTCTCTCTCCCTCCTTTCTTGTGGAATAATTTTGCTCCCTGGCTTCTAACTCCCACCCTCTTCTTGCATATTTCATATGCAATTATGGTGGTGCCAGTAGAAAAGTACTCCATATTCATGCTATAGAAATACACAATAGGAAGCATCAAGCAAGAAAGTTAGGCAGTACTATATACACATATTATCATCGTAGTGGCATCTTCACATAATGAGAAAGTACCAAAAGGGAAAAGTGAAAAATGAAAGAAGAAAGTGTTCACCTATGCATGTATACATTCTCTCTAGGTCTAGCTATAGCTAGGTACTGTTTAATGTGCATGCTAACTAACAAATGGGGTTTGTCAGAATAACTGATATTGCCTGCTGCCAACGACATTTCAAAAGGAAAAGTTAAATTAAGGGAAGATTCATTGCACCCAACAACTCCACTAACATATGAAATCAAATTACCAACGGAGTTAATTATGCAATGCAGCGAATCAGGCTTTAATTTTTTGCTGAGAGAAGTGTTCATATTCAATTTCAACTCGAACATGATTATTTGTTACCTGTGCAAAAAAGAAATATGAAATCGAATTGGTTAAGTACTATAACTAATTAGATCATGTTAAATAAACTCTAACCATGCAATATTAATTACTAGCAATGCAAACACCATTTTTTTTATATATATAAAAAGAAATCTTTGTAGTTAGGTTTAGAGTAGAAGGGTTGATTAATTGAGGGTTGAAGTTTTGATGAGAGTCGAAATTGCCATTGCAGGAAAATAGGAGTGGTAACGCTTTGCACATGCCTAGGCACATGCTTGTATATATGGGTTATATATACAGAGAAAGAGAAGTGAGTATTTGATTGCATGTTTCTTAAAGTTGGGCTTATGTCCTCACTTTTGAGATAAGAATTGCTTAGTTCAATTCAGAAAAAGATGTGAAAAGAATCCAACGTATCAAAACTTGCCAAAATAAGATGGTAGACTATTTCTTACATGCAAGCTTCAAATTTTGTGTCCCCCTCAACTTCCCCTTGAGTTTCTTTTCCTCTTTACCTCATCATCGCTGCCTGATACACTTTTGGGCTTAAATAATCACTATTGTTAACGACTTCATCACGCCTACACATAATATATATAATATAATATTTGCTTCATCTCACAATTTGTTAAAATATATATGCATGCATCCATTCCTATTTACTTCCATTTATTATTATTATTATTATTTGCCAATATAATTTGGATCGTGGAATTATATAAAAGAAAAAAACAAAAACAAAAGTTGGTATCTCACACGAGAGCTGGGCGTTAACTAGGAAGCTAGAAATTCATTGTTGACCTCTCTAATTCAAATCTTTTACTTTCACATGCCTTAACAAAAAAAAATGTTATTTGTTTTATACAATAGCAAATAAGAAATGTTAAGGGTTAGAATTATTTATTTCAATATAATATTTGCCACTAATGGTGTAATGTATACATTAATATATATTTTTGTCAAATAAAAATATATTAATGGAGAATAATTCAATATCAAACCAATGATATATAATATTTTTAAGTAAAATTGGAACGGAAACCAAAAAAAGGAACGTAGAAGTCTAATAATTTAATAAACTTAATTTTAATGCACTATATTGTAAAACAAAGTTTTACATTTACAACTAATGATCTGTTGGTATATCATTTAATTAATTTAGTGCGCAGTTCATCTGTTCATGTATATATAAAAATGGTTAATGCATTAAAATTGAACTTGTAGTTACAATTTGTTTTTATTGTTTAGCATCGGCCTAAGATGAAATCAGTTAGTTGATCAAACTAAAATTTTCCCTAGTTCTTAACGAACAAGCTCTGATGTGATAACTTGCAATGACTTTAACGAAAGATAATGAAATGTGTGGGGTTAGAAGTTGTCCTTAATTACTTAAGCTCATTAGGCTTACTTATAAAACTTTTAGCTTGCTAGGTAGTATATATTTCGTGCATGATGATCATATATACTTAAGAAGTATTAATTTATATAATTATATTTAAGTTGGATCTCTTGATTTGTGATACTTTATTAGTGAATTATAGTCACAATTAATTCGATATTTTACATAACAAATTTTAGTATGTAATAGAGAAGATTCTCGAATTATTATTAGACTAAATTATAGATAATTAATTCTTAGATCCTGTTTCAAGGTTAGAAGTTTTTTTTAGAACTTCTCTAATAAAAAAAATATTATATTTTTAATAAAAAATTTTAAAAACACTTTTGACTTGTATCTAAATACATCATTATCATGTTAAGTTAACATATTTGCTTTACTTAAGTGAAATGAAATGAGTCTATCTAGCTAGTCCAGGAACACCTATATATGAAAATGAAACAAAAATCGTATTTTGAGGTTTTATCCCAACTGACACGCTTGAGGATTAAACAAAATTAAAGGTGGAAATATTTTTGTAAAAAGGAAAAAAGTGAAAGTGAAAATAATTGTGAACTAAATGTATGGTCCAGAGTAAAATTAATGAGTTATAGTTTAAATAATCTCCATCTTATGATATAATTATTAACTATTCTGAGGAAGTATAAATGATTTATATTTTTACCTTTTTCTTTTCACTTTTTGATCAACTCAATAAACAAACCCTCGAACTGTGGTAGATCTTTTCCTTGCAAATGTGTACGTGCTTAACTGTTTGAGAAAGCTTTCAATTGAGAATTCTTGAGCCGACATAATAATTGATAAATAACACTTCTTCCGTTTTGAAATAACTACTATTATTCTAATAATTATTTCTAAATTATTTTCACTTTATAGTATAAAAAAAACATTTATTACTTTTTTCTTTCAATTCTGTCCTTCTCCTTCTACATTAATAGTTATTACTGTCTTGGTAAATGTAAAATTAAGTTTTTTATAGTTGACTTATCAATTTTTGTTAATCATTATTTTTAAGACAATAGATATAAAAATTTAAAACATTTTTTATTAAAATGTAATATTTAATACTATTAATATAATTTTATTATATTTTAATAAAAAAGTCTATTTAATAATTTCTTAATTAACTTTTATCCTTAAAGGAATTGTTAACAAAACCATTATTAATTAGATTCTTTAATTCGATTGAAGTTCTCTAATATAATAACTATTTAAGAACGTAATCAGTACCTATTTTAACATTTTTTATATATAAAAATAATAATCTCATTATTATAATATCAAAACTCTAAAACCGTAAAACAACCCACAGAATTAAACTCATGATAAAGTAATTATCTATTGATTGGGTAAAACATCACTGTTAATTCAGTGAGTTGGGTCATGGAAAAACAGTGGATGTAAATATATTTTTTATTGCTTAGACTAATATATTTAAAAAAAAATAGAATTAGTAAATGATTATTTAATTAATTTATCTGCCTATGCTGGTCCCCTTGTATTAATAAAGGATATTAGTGGGATGGCTCATCTTAAAATAGCCACATAGGCATAATTTGTCGGGTTAATTAAGCTTTGTTGATATTTGGTAGAACCATATTTAGGTTACCACGTCCTTAAGGAGCCTCTAAAGGGGTCTCATAATTTTTTTTAATTAAACGTTATTAAGATTCAATTGCAAGCATTCATTAATTTCTCGCATGGTCCATTTTGTTCTTCGTTAATATGTCTCTTAAAAAGGAAAAAAAAAAGGTGAAAGGGTCCAGCTATATAGTTTTTAAATAGCAATAATGATAATTAAAGGAAGAAAACGTAAAAACATGTAACAGAGAGAATGAAGTTTGTCTACTCTTCAAATTCCAAAGAGGAGACTGTGACTTTAAATCATGTTTCTTTGTCTCTGCATTTCTTTTTTCTCTTTATTCCATCTTTGATCCTCATAGCCCCACCCTCACACGTTGGGTCTATTGAATAATAAATCCATTTGGGGGCTCTTAGTTATGGCTGTACTCTATTGGCATTAATTGCTATCAATATACTACAACTTATTTATATTATCATCATTTATCATATAAAAGTACTTTTGATTCAAATATGCCTCCCTCCATATATATTTGTCTTTAAAAATAAAGTTTTGAAATGATTGTCTGTGGTTTAGAAGTTTAAGGAAGATTAGATACATACGAAATCACGAGTTTCAACTTTTAAATAATTTCAATAACTATGCTATTTGATCAAACGTAGCTAACTTAAAATACACATGATAAGAGGGTTGTTTTAGAGGGTGATAGGAGTTAAACTTCACGTAAATAATTTCCTGCCAATATATAGAACTTACTTTTTCTTCTTTCTAACCACTAAATTTAAGATTTCCTTCATAATTAAAGATAATAAAAATTAAGTTTATGATTCTGAATTAAATTGGTCCTTTTCATTTTCAAATTTAAAGACAAAAAATATGCTTTAACTCGAATTTATAAGTATATATAGAGAGATTCAAAATCATACATCATTATTGACGAGTATAACCAATCAAAAACAGAAACTAAAAGAGTTGCGATTATTATAACATCAAAAATAGTCGTATATAATTATGATGATAATTTATTGCCGAATTGAATATGAAATGAAATAAAGGATCGATATCAGGCATTGACCAAGAAAATGCATATGATGATATGATGAATGAGATCAATATTTAGCTTAATTCTTTGAACAACATTCGCGATTACTTTCACCTATATAATTTGCACTTTGGGTCCAATTTGAACTGCATGGTGGTATGCAGTCAATTGCAATCCACCGATTTTTTTAAAACATTTTTCATCTGTGAGTTTAGTAAAATGATAATTTAAACATTTTTCACCTAATACACAACCAGACTCACACTAAGTAGTTTCACCAGTTAATTAACATTCATAACTGTTAGATATAATTTAAAATAATAAAGAGTAGAGATCAATTAGTTTCACCAAAATTATTTATTACAACAGGTTTTAAACAAAGAAACATTCTAATAAAATTATAACTAGTCCTTTGGATGATGTTGTGATTGTGCCAATGTGAATCTTTACACATATTTTTCAAACTCAGCTACTTCTTGTTGCATGACTTCTAATTCTTCCCTACACATTTCCCGCAACAAATCAAAGACAAAACAACATTAACAAGACTCAAAGCAATGACTATACAAGAACAAGTCAAAACTCCAGATCTAATGCTCAAACTACACATCTCACTGTAGACTCCATCCATGAACAAGAATAACAACTTCTGTACTAGTGTCCATTGTTTCAAATCTATCAGTGTTTAGCTAGAATTAATGCATGCTAGTTTTCTACATAAGGCTGAACATCGTAGTTACTCCAACTTTCCAAACTGGGGTTGGTGATGGTGTGGGTCAAGCTGTCAATTTAATTATTTTCTACTTATATATGGCTTAGGGAGATGCTATGGGTACTTACTCGAAGGCAGAATCAATGGCCCTTGTACATGGTCTTCATGATTCTGTTCCAACACTTATGCACTGGCATGATTTTTGGTTCAACATATAGTTAAATTTGGCTGAACCATTTGAGCCATCCCACTTTTTCCATTAACAAACAAGGATACACTCAAATGGGGCCAGCAAAACAGTGTAATTAGATACTTGAACTCTTTTCTATTCAAATGTCCTTTTGTAAGAAATTGGTTGACACTACTATTATTGTTAACACTAGAAAGCCCTTGAAAGTGGGTTGGTTTTCCACCGGATCAATGGTACAAATTAAAAATCTTTTCACTCAATCCCTTTGATTTGTTTAGATGATAATCATGATATATAAAAAAAGAGAGAAAATGGATAAATCATAAAGCTCCCAGTCAACAAAGAAACAATGTTCTGTAGTCCAATATTCTAGAGAAACATCAAATAAACATGAAAACTCGCTAAATTCTACAATTGATTATTATAATATATGTACTAGAATATTAGTATTGAAAAGACAAGATATATTTATCCAGAGATTACTTTTCCATTCTTTTATTTTTTTTATTAATGATAGTACATGGTGTGCATGACCATGACCATGGCTATTGAGCCAAATCCTTTACCCTTTTTTTTTCCAATTTAATAATTCTAAACCTGACTCCCATAATCATGTGAAGACATCTGCCATGGAAGGCAGAGTTGATTAAAATAAAATAATAACCTTCCAAAATTAAAATAAACATGAAGAGGGGGTGGAATATCATTAAGAGCTGATTAAAATAAACAAGTTTTGTAGGTTCCAACCAACCAAAACTTAAAAAAAAAGTAATAAATTGAAGACCGTGCAACTTAGGCCTTGTGGACATGTCGCCCACCCTCATGGCAAATCAAAACCAAAGAGAGTGTGCTGAATGTCTGACTTGGCTTTGCTTTTTGCTTATCACTCTCTCTTTCTTTTTTGGTTTAAAGTAGCTTCTGTTGTGTGTATATATAAGGAGCCTAAGGTGGCGGCTTTTCTTTTCAGTCTTGATCAGTTTCATTCATTGGAAGATATGGGAACATTAGAACAAATTGATGCTCCTCAAACCCAGTCATCATCATCTTCTTCTTCTTCCATTGATAGCAACAACAACCCTTCTAGGACTAGGACTCCACCATCCTCTTCCCCTTCATCAAGTCTATGCAGAAGCAGAACTGATTTGAGCACTGACCTCAGACTTGGTCTTAGCATCTCTCCTTCTCAATCAGAATCACCCTTCAATTCAACACGAAGGTACATACATACCTATACATTTTTGAAGACCAAAATTGCTCTCAATTGCACTTTTTTTTGGTTCCTTAATCTTGATCCTATTGTTTGTGTTGAATATGTTTATGCATGTGTGGTTAATAGCATTAACATGTTAATCTATTAATTATCTACCCTTCAGGGAAGAAAGTTTTGACTGGCCACCAATTAAGTCTATATTGAGAAGCACCCTTGTGGGGAAACAAAGCTATCTGAGCCAAAGACCCTCTTTGTTTGTCAAAGTCTATATGGAAGGAATCCCCATCGGAAGAAAATTGAATCTGATGGCACATTATGGCTATGATGGACTAGTGAAAACTCTTGGCCATATGTTTAGGACAAACATTCTCTGTAAGCATTTGAAACCCTCATAAAAAAAAAAAAAATCATTTCCTTTTGCACCTTCTTAATTTGGATCCTCATTTTTAGAGATCATTTTTTTTCCAGGTCCTAACTCTCAACCACTTAATTCTGGGAATTTTCACGTGCTAACTTATGAGGATCAAGAAGGGGACTGGATGATGGTTGGAGATGTGCCGTGGGAGTAAGTGATAAATATATGTCTCAAAATTGAACTCTTAAAACTTATTAGCTCCATTTTTCAGTGTATTTTTTGTAACCCTTATGTATTTGATATATTTAATACAGGATGTTCTTGAACAGTGTGAAGAGGTTGAAGATCACAAGAGCTGACAGATGCTAGTTAATTTAATGATGTATACAATCTCTCTCACGTCACAAGCTCCTCCTGATCAATTTTCATTGTTCATAAATTTTTGCTGTAGATCTAGTTATTAATTAGTGGGTGGGTGAAACCCTTGAAATATTTCACCAAAAAGAATGGATCCCGTGATTATATTATCTAATAGATTTATACACCAAAAAATATCTATAGATGTATAACTTCTTACCCAATTCTCAATTCAGTGCATAGCTGCACTGTTTCTTATTCTCTCTGTTTGATGATGGAGTTGTCTAATTTTCCTTTGTTTTGGAACGAACATTTCATCTTTCTTTTGTCTTCTTACCTTTAATGCATGATGTTTCTTGGTGTCTCTTTTGTGATAGAGTAGTCCAAAACTTTCAAGCTTGGTTTGGAACTAGCTCAATTATTTTTTTAGTGATTTGGTTGGTATATTGCACCTTCCTTCCATAAATTTTACCTACAAGATGAAATAAGAAATACTCTAAACCGTGTGTTGCTTAAAATGTATCAAAGGTAAATAGTAAGACTACAAAAGAAGGTATGATTTCCCTAATTTCCCTAGAGGGGCCTTTTTTTTCTGCTGTCTCTGCTTTGATGTGTTTGGCTTTGTTGGGTACAACATAATGATGCTTATGGTGTCCACACACCCCTCGTGTCAAGAACAGTGGTTTTGCTTTCATTGTCATAATTTTAGCAAGATTCTAACTATAAAGTAAACAATCCACATTCAAACACCTGTCTGCCAGAGAAGTGTACTCATTTTGATTGTTGATCAAACATTCACCAACTGACAATGATATTTCATCTGGACAATCATTGATAGCCCTTGATTTTCAAGTTTGAACTCCAGCACAAGGCGAAAATAAAAATCTTTTACTAGGCATGTAATGTAAGAACCAAATAATAGTCATGTACATAAATCTCATAAACCAACTAGAGTTTGATATCCATGCACTATCAATAGAGAAGTTTTTACAATATCAATGAATAAAAATCATTGATATGTTAGCTAGTTATGCTCAATCCATTGAGGATAGGATGCAATTTTTTTTATGTAGTTCCTTCTTTTCTCTTGTTATGGCTTATGTAACCTTTAATTATTTTATCGCGAGTTTAATGGTTATCGGGATCTTTCCCCATCATTTTAAAAAAATCATTATCTTATCATTTTTTAAAATAACTATTATAAAAATCAACTATTACACATGATGATTTTTTTTTATTGAATGACATACGTATATTATTAATTCAACCAAGTATACTAATAGTGTGTGAAATGTAAAAAAATACACTTGTGTAGTATTGTTTGAATATTTTAAATTTATTTTATACAATGCATAAACATTAAATTCTTATTATAATGAAATGTTCACTCTATTTAAAAAATAACACTAATAATAATATAGCATTATATCTAAATTTATCCTTTTCATATATTTAAGCGCGTCATAAAAAGATTTATTATAAATGGTGGCATATGCTCTCTTTTTAATTTTATTTTTGGTAGAAATATTTTTAAGGTGAAATAATTTTTTGTCAATTGATTCACGGAGTGTCTTATTTTCATGTGAAAACATGTCTAAAATATTTTTAAATGCATTTTTTTCTTTTGGTGAAACTTTACAATTTCAGCAACATTATAACACATTTTTATGAATAAAAACTATAATATATAAAATTTAAATATTTTATTGATTATTATTCCTTGTACCTGAATCCTTTTATCATTTTATTTTGAAAAAAATATCCATTAACAAAATATAGCAGAAAATATATATTATAATCTTAAATTTGTGTCTTTGTATTAATAAGAATAAAATCAAAAGTAAATATTTCACCCATAAAATTAGGAAGAAAAGTATCATATTGTATTCCTTCACTGCATTTTATTATTTGAAAAGAATACTTAATTTTGATCATATTTTATATTCTGAAATTAAAACTTTCGTTTATTTTCTAAAGAAATAAGTTTAATATCATCTCATCAAAACAAATGTACTAGAATAAATTAATAAACTGCTCTGTTCATAATTTAGTTGAATTTTTAATTAATATTAGTTAAACGATTTTATGGTATTTATACAGTAATTTTTATTTCTTAATTTTACGCAGTCTTTATTAAAACTGCATAAATATATTATTCATATTTTTTTTTTACACTGGTCTCATTATGACATCATATATTTTAAATTTTATAACTTAAGCGGATATTTTTCCCAACAGGACAACCTAAATGGACTCTAATACTCATTATCTCCTATCAAACGGACCAGACATTTTCCTTAACTTTTTGTTATGCAGCAGTCCTTTCATATAAGATCCCAATAACTCTAACGATATTATGGAAAAATTCAATGAAGTATAGTTTCCAATTTGTAAAGCAGGTCAAGTTGTTTGTATTGAGATACTCTTTATTGAGAAATAGAAAAAAAGGACATACAAACGAGGGGTTTGGATCCCTTATTTGTCTAGCCAAAATGGTCCTTTAACGAATCTCGTACATGTAATAAAGCCCTAGAGTAATTAAGAGAGGGGATCAGATAGCCTTATAGGGCTTTTTTTTCTTTCTTTCTGAAATAGAAAGTATTTATAACCTTGATATAGTTGTTAGTTGTTACTGTCCTCAAACGTCTTCAACTCTTATCAACTGGTGGTCATTTTTACAGGTAATTTAATATGTGTGTGTATTGAATCTGTTTCTAAATATTTACGTAGAGTTTTTATCTGAGAGTAGAAGAATTTCTGTACATACTTTTCTTTGCATTCAATCATGTTTAAGATGATTTTTTTATTCTTTTATATCAAATTAAATTAATATTTTAGTTAATTATTAAATAAAAACATTTTTACTTTCATTAATTTTTAAATAATATTCAATATTTTCAATCAACAGTAAACATTATCAGATATTATTAAATTATTTTTATTAATTACATTAATTTTCAAGTTTTTAAATTTTTAATTAAATAATTGTAAATTATATTTGAATCTATATTTTTAATAATATTAGTGTTTTATTAATGAACTTATTTTTTTGTTAAGTATTCTTTATTCATCTCTTTTATATCTTGCATTTAGAAGCCCTGTGAAACAGTACAGTCCAGAAGATACTTGCTAAAAAGACAAAATGAAACCCCACAAGTAGATTTCAAGGCCCATGCTATTTATATCTTCCTTTTTTCTCTTCACACCTCCTATTTTATATTCTCAAAACACTCTTATTTTCTCTCATCTTCATACCTCCACTTTTTCACAATTTTTTTGGAAACTATTATTAAAATTTTGCACCACATTATGATTTTTTTTTATTAAATCCTCATTATAAAACTAGAATCGGCAAATTTTACATTATAAAAAATTGTTTTTTGTAAAAGAATATTTTTGTACAAAGGAAAATATAAAATAGAGGCACGCAATACGAAGAGGACAAGAATGGCATGGGCTTAGAACAAAATAGAAAGACTAAAATGGGCCTACGCCCAAAAAATAAGCGTGCATTTCCTGGAAACTGAAATTTCCGAAGATTATCATAGAAGAATAAAGAGCAAATTATATTCGTCTTTTATGACGTGAGCGTTTATTAATTATTATATTTATACATCTTTTTTTAAATTGTATTTCTTTTTGTCTTCCCTGAACAGTGTTAATGGTGTTAATTTTTTGTGAAATACTATAATAACTCTTATACAAACTCTTCTACAGTCTCTTCTTGTGCTGTAATGACCTCACCAACGATCAACGTGCGATCACTTAGCTCGATACTTTCTGCAAATCACATGTCTAATTTTTGTTAATATTAACATGTTAGTAGATCAGAAAGTGACACTATAATGGATGATAAAAAAGCCAAAAAAGTCCAATGTGTGATAAAAAAAATATATAATAAACGCTAACTTCAAAAACTACTGCGAGTGAAATTTGTTTAAAAAAAAAAAAAAATTAGACGCAGAAACTGCGTGGCTGGTGAAAAAAGTCTGCGAAGAAGATTGTTCAAGTGTTTTGATTTTGGTTTGGAACGAAGCGTAAAAGTTAGTTTGTGTACCCTTCCCATCGAAACGGCGTCGTAATCGATCGTTCATAATCATATTCCGATAGCATGAAAACCACGGTTTCGGGTTTCTACAGAAACCCCGTCAAGTTCAGAATGTAAGTTCAAAATTCAAACTGTTTCGTTTCGTTGATTAGTGTTTGCAGTGTGTAATGACTAATGAATGATTAATACACAGGCCAACTGCGGAGAACTTGGTACCCATTCGATTGGACATCGAAATCGAGGGGCAGAGATACAAGGACGCGTTCACTTGGAACCCTTCTGGTAATTTCAAACCAAACCTGTTCCTGTTCCTGTTCCTGTTCCTGTTTATTCATTGCCGTTGATTGAATTCCAACGTTGGAGATCCCGATTCCGAGGTTGTCGTCTTTGCAAAAAGGACTGTTAAAGACTTGAAGCTCCCTCCCGCTTTTGTAACACAAATTGCTCAATCAATTCAAGTAAACACACTTCACCAATTTTTTTCACTTTTCATTCTAGGTTTAATGAATTATTTGGGATGGGCCCTATACTATACATGCACCAACTTTTCATTTTAGTCTCTATACCTAAAGACTCTATGTTTTGTTCCCTGTACAAGCAATTTTTTTATATGTTTTAGTCATTTTTGTTAGTTTTCCAGCTGTCTAAAACTGCCACAAAATGGAGGCACAAGGACTAAACCGTTAAAAAAATTAAAAATTGATCTTATAGGGATTAAAATGAAGAGTTTTTTAGTATAGGGACTAAAACGAAAAGCTACCAAACTGCAAGTGTAGGGACCAAATGATTAATTAAACCTTCATTTTATTATTATCCTACAATTAACCTAATTTATCTTATGTTGTATTACCAGTCACAGCTTGCAGAGTTTCGATCCTATGAAGGCCAGGATATGTATGCTGGGGAGAAGATTGTTCCGATCAAGGTCTCTGTTTGTTGCCATTTTGTGTTTTCTCTTGTTTGATTGAATCTTTGCTTTGCCTATTAACAAATCTTATTGTTTCTTTTTCACAGCTTGATCTTCGTGTTAATCATACGCTCGTGAAGGACCAGTTTTTATGGGTAAGATTGGAACACAACTCAGGTGTTGTTTTGTGAGATTGTTGCCCTTGTTTGTTGGTTCGTGTTTTACGGGTCTAAAATCTTTGAATTCTAGGACTTGAACAACTTTGAGAGTGATCCTGAAGAGTTTGCCAGAATCTTCTGCAAGGACACGGGCATTGAAGATCCTGAGGTTGGAGTAAGTATATCCAATTTTCACTAGTAATAATCAAGATAAAACTGCGCATGTTTGAGCAGTGTTAAAACTCACTGCTCCCCAAGAAAGAATGATAACTGAAATGTTAACTTTTGTTGTTTTCTATGATCTTTCTTCATATGAACATAATAGGTTTTTTTTTATAGAGAAGCAAAATTATGATGGTAATGGGCCAATGGCTTTTAGGTTGTGTTGTAGTAAGAAACAATTTGTTGTGCGAATGTAGGAATTATATTTTTGCTTTCATCAACGAATTTTCTTTCTTTCTCTTGCTTTCTTCTTAACATTCACAAGCACACAGACATCTTCAAAAATCAAAATACTAAACTGTAAAATGCTTCCTTCTGCTATGCAGCCAGTTATTGCCTTTGCTATCAGAGAGCAGCTTTATGAGGTCAGTCATTCTATTTGTTGATTGATGTATCATTTTCAGGAATTGTTATGGTTCAGTTACCATAATCTTAATGTTTTTTTTCATATTTAGATTGCAATTCAAAGTGTGGTTTCAGCAAGAGAAAGCAGGATGGGCAAGAAGGGTCGTCGAGGGGCTGAATATACTCCAGTCAGGTTTTTTTATTACTATACACTTGTCTCAAGTTTGTGCAGTGTGGTAAATGCAATTTTATTACAACTCCAAGTGAATATGTATGTTCCTAATTCGAATTGTTTTCTCGTCAATGGTCCTTTAACAGTAAAGGAGGTGCTGTAGCAGTGGAATTGGTCAAGTTGTTTGGTCCGAAATCTAGTGTAGTTCGGTAAGTCTGTCTCATAAATTTGAACACTCATTTTTGCTGAAATTCATTGATTTTATACTGAACATTTATATCACTGTTTAATCGTCATAGGCTGCACATAGTTATGGTGCTTAGGTAGTTAAAATTGTTCTTGAAATGCCATAATGTGAGTTTTTCCTTATTATTGTAGCTTGTGGAATTCATTAATTCATAAGCCTCAGAACTAGGCTAGGAGAAGCAATGGCATAAGACGACACATAGTTTGTGGATCAACCACATAACATGCGGGTCTAAATCTATAGTTTGTGTAATTTTTTAAACTAATTTGAATATACTATTATGATCCGGAAACAGAATATGAATTTAGAGAGAGAGAGAGAGAGAGAGATGTGAAAAGATAGAAAGATAAAAAAAATGCTTCTGTTCTTGAATATTGAATGACATAAAAGGAGAGAATTCTCTACTGGGCTAGGGTTTCCCCTTCACAAAGGGATTCCCTTTTCTTCCGCAGAGCAATGCTCAATTCCCAACTGCTTACAGATCTGAATGTTTTCCCTTCTATCCCTCCTATTTAAGCTTAAAGCCATTGCCCTTCCAACTAAAACCACTTTGTATCTAATTCTATGATTTATGACCTCCTAAATCCTATCACATAATACAAGTCTTTGTTGCACTTGGAACTAACATATATAGTCTTGCATATGAAAAAATGAGAACTTCAAAGGCTTGGCCTGTTTTGGTTGAATGTAACAGGAAAAGAAAGGAGTGGGACATATATGAACCTATTTTTGACATACTATCCAACGAGGAAGTTGATGCCCTTGAAGCAAAGGAAGAGAGAAATTTCAGGTGAATTCGCCCTGTAGTCAGCCATGCCACATCAGAAGGGTATGTAGTTCAAGGACAGCATATATCGGGGGTTAGAGTTCCAAGTTATTGTAGTTGTAGTATATACAAGTTGGCTTTTTAGTACCGGGAATCAATGATTCAGAATATTGTTATCGTTTGATTTCTTTAGTTTTAGTCGTGGAGAATTTCTTATTTATTCTCTGTACCATCAGCAGAAGAGGAAAAAAACAGCACCCGCTTTGTATATTTTTCTGTCAAACTTAGCAGCAACAACAACAATGAAGTCATTTCTCATTAGGTGGGTTTTCCGGGAAACTAAGAAGTCTCAAAACTGTCAATAATGAGTTCCGAACACTGGATCTAGCCTATGATTAGTGTTTGTGCCAGAAGAAATTTCATGGAATCTACGACAGTATTATATTATGTTATGTTAAAATAATACAAGAGTTAGACTTTCACTTCTTTTTCTCTTAACATTCTCTTTCATTTCCTTTTATTGTAAGTTGTAAATTAGACATAACTTGTAAGAATATAAAATCTTCATTCTCTCTTCTCATTTGCAAAAGCATATCACATCTCACAATTAGGCAGTTCTTTTCTCTCTTAACTATCTCAAAATATCATTATGTTATCTTTATTTGATCTCCTGTGATCTCTTTAGATGCTAAGCTCATTTTTGTTTTGAAGGAGATTAATATCCAACTATGGTTTTGGGAATACTTTCCGTGCACCAAGAAGATATTGGGTAGTGACCAATTAAGAAATCTTGAGGGAGTGATAAATTAAGAAATCCAAATCTAAGGTGCAACAAAACACATGGAATTAAATAGACTATGGGTTTGTTTGGATAAACTTTTTTAGAACCAATTCTAAAAATAAAAAAAATGAAAAAATGAAATAAACTTTTTCATAAACAAAAATAGACTCTCTATTAACTAATTTTTAGAAGTTTATCAATATAACTTCTTTAAAAAATGAGATGACATTTACAAATGAATTAATGAAAAACTCATTTCATTTTATGAAAAAATTTATTTTAATTTTTTTAATTTTTTATTTTAGAAGTATTTCTAGAAAAATTTACATCCAAATAGATCATATGTGAATATGACTTGTGAGTTAGAACTTTTAAAGAAAAAGTGGGGTTATGAGTATATCTTTAGAAGCTTAATACCTCATTATTGTATCCAACCAATTAAAAGTTTACAACTACTCTATTAGAAAATGACAATGTCAAAAAGGGAATAACACGTGACTTCATTTGAGAGAAGAAAAGTGTGGTAGTTTGGTTTTCGTCTTCCCTTGTTCCCCAAATTTCACCGTCCTCAAAATGAGCAGAAGGGGATGTATGAATTCAAAATTGTTTATTTCTACCATTCAAAAGTCACAACGAATTTGGGGTTTGCAAAATTAACCCCATGGGTATGGACGGTAGAGCAGATCATAGAGAAAACGAAAGCTACAAATAGGAGAGAAATTGAAGACATGACCTTAATAACGAATACTCATCTCTCAAGAAATGGGAGACATTATGAGGCGAGAGAAGGAAGAATTGAAGAATCAAGAATGTATTAGGGAAGATTCATTTTATTATTTTAAGAATTAATTAGGAGATTATGTAGCATCTATTATCGAGATGTTCTAGAATCAAATCCAAGTCTTTTCTTCATAGGGGTGGATGGTCGAACATCAGTCAACTTTTGTTAGGAATTACATAATATACGAATATATACGATTTGGTTGATTATGACTTACACCATAATCATTGTTTGAAATTTTTTGTTTTGATTCTTTTTTATCACGCGGAAGAATTTATTTGATATATAAAAATCATTTAGTTTTTCAAAATACGAATTAATTTGATATTTTTTTAAGAGAGGAATTAATTGATCTTTTTTTTTTTGAAGATGGAATTAATTTGATCTTCAAATCTTGTTATTTTAAATGTGTATTACAGTATTTATAAATCATCTTTAATTTGACTGGATTTAATAAGATTTTGTTTAATGTTTATCTTTAATTGTAATTGTTAATTTGTTTTTCCAGTTTACTGATTTCTGTTATTTCAAGAGTGAGATATAAAATTATGGAAACAAATCAATGGGAATGTTACACGGAAATCATTTTACTAATCACTTTAATGTTCTCAAGGATGATTTTTAATTATGAAAATATGTTTCTACGATAAATGTAAAATCAAATTGAATCCAATTTTAACTATTCTAAATACAAATTAGTCCATACTCATACACTTTACAAGAAACTTGTTTGTTAAATGTAATAATTAATTCAGTAAAAAAATGTGATACTTAATTAGCTAGATTATACAAAAAAAAAATATAGCTAAATAATTTGGATTATTTAAATCACTCTATGATTTTAGTTAACTTACACTATGGACCAACTTAGTCTTATCGTAATTGACTTATATAATTTTTAATTATATAAAATAAATATTCATCGTGTATTATACAAACTCAAATACTTATATTATATAATTTGTATATTTAACTATATTTATTTATTATAAATATTAATTATAATATAATTTAAAATTTTAAAAATGTTATTATAAAATTTAATTATATAATAATACACACTATACTAGTTATATTAAAATAGAATCAAATGTTAGCATATCTTATGTTTTCAGTATTTACTAATCTTTAAAAATAAAAATACAAGTACAAGTCCCTTATTTTTCTTGTCATGATAATGACTAGCGAACGCACGATCAGTCGAACACGCTGTCCACTACTATTAGATATTTTCTAAGTCTCGACATTTTTTAACATTGACTATTGACTAGTAAACAGAGAGAGAAGTGAAAAGAATCTAATATACTATTTATCATATCATAATCTCGCCATGATTTTCTCTCATCAATCATGGGGATTCCCTACAGTACACCATCATATTTTGACTTAACAATTACAACACAGACACCGCCACCGTCTTCTCTTCTCTTCACCATGAAAACGAGTGACACTCGTTAAATCCTACTAGTATTAAACTTAAACACCTACACTACACATCATTCTTTCTTTTTTTTTTTTTTCATTTTCTACGATGAGAATGAGAATTATTCATACCAGATAATGATATGCTAGTATGATGTAATTATGACCTTAAACATTAGCATACAAAAACATTCGCTAATTGCTGAAGTGCCACTTTCTTGTTTTTGATTGGTTGGGTCAGGTTGAAGAGGTTATATTGCAGTTTGTGGATTTGGACTTATCCAGAATAGACCACATCACTTGAACATCTTCATACCCACATGCCATCACTTCACCCTGCAGATCAATTACTTGCCTCTCTTGCTCTGCAAACCCATAACCATATATCATCTCATCAATACAATAGTGCAATTCATAGTTCATCACCCATAACAACTACAATGAAAAATGTATAATTTTAATTAATAAAAAATATTTTTTAAAAAAAAGTTAGTTAATAAAAAAATTAATATCATTTACTCAATTGATATAATAATATTTTTGTTTGTGTAAAAAAAAAAAAAAAAGAGTAATTTGAAGAATTGGGTGTAGGCTATGATGATTGTAGGGTGTCGGTGGAGAAAGATAGTGACACAAACACAGACACAGACCTGTTTGAGACTTCTTTTGATCCCTTGGTGGTTGCTGCTGTTTAAATACAGTGCAAGCCTTTTTGAATGGAGTTGTGATGGTCTTCTTCCAAGAGGCCATTGCCCTTTGAATTATGTGCTGCCAATTGCAATGAATGTTGTCTCTAGGCCTTATATAATACTAGGAGTATAAGCAGAGAGGATATACTATATATAATATGTGTATGGAAAATAAGAAAAAAAGAAAGGAACAGAGAGACAGAAACACAGAGGGCACAGAGAAGAGAGGGGCAAGATCCGTGAGATGAGGATAATGGTGTTAGGAAGATCACTCCTTTTTATTGAGACCCCTTATCTCATTTAGCTAAAGGGTCGGCGACTGCACCAAAGCACATGCTGCACGCTCCCTCACAACACCACTCTTCTTCCTTACACGTGATATCTTTTCCATTTGATTGTACTATTATTTATTGCCAAATGGACCCCCCCCCCCCCCCCCCCCCCCCCCCCCCCCCCCCCCCCCCCCCCCCCCCCCCCCCCCCCCCCCCCCCCCCCCCCCCCCCCCCCCCCCCCCCCCCCCCCCCCCCCCCCCCCCCCCCCGGTCTAATAAGTTAACCTATGGCCTTTTCATTCAACTTCAACCCCTCGTTACACAACCCTTTTTCTCAACTTCTCACCTTCTTCATTGCCCAACTGCATCTTCTCCACTTGTCACTCATTATTATTAACCTTTCTATTTTCATCACGCCATAAATGTTTTGCTTTTCAAACCTTCCTATGTGTTTTGGTGGGTTTGGAAGTAGGTTATTCTTTTCGTGTTTTCTGTGGTGTAAGACAACAGGAATATAGGTAAATTCATACAACATGTTTTTACAGTACTTTTATGAGGGCTGATTTGACATCTCAAACAACAATTCAACACTCACATAATATCATGTCTAACATGTTCTTACTTAAAAGTGAAATTTAATTTGAATATCTTAAAACTAGATAAAAGTCTTGGTTCAAAATTTATAAATGTAAAATATAATTTTAGAAGAGAGATTTCACTAAAATTAATAAATTAGATTTTCATGCTCCCTTTATTTAGCAGTTTTTTCTACCTCTCTAGGTGTTTAGGCCTCATGATACCAATGAAACTTTTCATACTTTTTATAAAAAAAATTATCTCTTTTTATTACTCACAATAATTTTTTTCACATTTTCTTTTACGTTTCTTTTCATTTATTTGTACATCTTTGTTATACACTTCCACAATGCAAAAATAGTTTCTATATGGGAAAGACAATGTTATTGTCTATGATTTTGTGAAGAGAGGGACCCTCCAATGCAGGTCTGTAAATTCTGAGCCTTTTATAATGAAATAAAGCCATTGGACAAAGGCTCAGTTCCCCACTTCATGGCATGTGATAATGATATGATATGGGGAATGGGAACGTGGAATATTGGACAACACAAGGCAACGAAAGGAACCCCAATCCTTGTGGGGTCTTTATGCATGAGGCCCTTCATTTTCAGCCCTATCTAGTCCCCAATTTTGACATTATTGCCCATAATTTAGCAAAGGAAGAAAAAAAAAAGTAGTCTTAGGATTCATAATTTCATATGTATAAAAAAATCTGCATAAATGATTAAAGTGCTAAAGAATTTCTTCATATTGAATGTGAACACTAGAGCGACGGTGCCGTTGATTCTAATCATGAGTTGACAAAGACATAGCCAATTAAGTAATGACTAATGATACGTAGTTAGCTTCCCAATGCAGCTTAATTTGGTTTGAAAATCTCCGTTTCCCCAATATCTTCCTTCAAAGTGTGTTTGGTCATTGGTTACAACAACATAAATCTACAAATCTAACAAATAAATACTACGGGTACATCGAAAGTACTAACATATTGAGAGTCAACATATTGCCTTATCTTTGGTATCTGAAAACACATAAACAAATCAATCTTATGATAGGGTCGTATCGACATTTGCATATTAGTTCAATTTTTTAAGCTTTCTCTGACGTTAAAGCCCATATTCTCTGAGATGCATTTGAATTTTTAAGGACATTGCGTATGATGCAAATTAAATGACATAATGCAGAAATGATATAAAAAATGACATAATACAGAAGAACGATCAATATTGTAACGGTATTATTATTCTTTTCATTTTCAATTTAGCAATTAGACCTTTTTTTTTATACCCTTTCACATGCAATGTATAATGTACCTGTGAAGGACAACTGAACAGTTAAAAATTATTGTTGGAACGATTATTGTTTTGAAAATGACAATAAAACCGTGTTGTCCTTTTGGCCAAAAAAATAACAAATTTGATTTGATTGAAGATAAATCGAGATGATTGGGCAATTGTTTTCACATGGAGACATACTGCATGTTAGGCCATTAAATGCCCGGCCCTTATTTTTCCTCTCTATAATCATGTAGCTGTATGCCTGTATGCACATATATTTCCTTTTTTTTTTTTGTCGAATTTAATTGGAATATACTTACAATTTAAAGTTCTTTTTTATCTTCTTAATATAAACAAACATAGATATATAATTAAAAAATAATAATTTTTTAAATCATATCTAAAATATTTTCAACTAATTAGCAATATAATCTTTTATATTAACATTGTATTAAAATTAAATTCACTGTTACCTTTTCTACTCCATCGGGGTAAAATGTTGGTCTAACTTATTTTTAATTTTTCCTTGAATTTGTCATTAAAAAAATACTTTTATAATAAAATTTGCAACTCTCAACTTTTAAGTGAGGCATTCTCAATATTTCCTCTTTTTTTAAAAAAAAAAAAAAAAAAAAAACTAAGTTTCACATACTACCTTACAGCTAACCAAAAATTCCTTTCTCAGTCCTCTCAAATTATTTTTTTTATCTTTTACTTAATCTTCTTAAGGTTTTTTTTCTTTATCTTTTAATCAATCATCTTTTGCATAAATAGTTAAAGATAACTTTATACCATAATTTGTATTGTTAGTTATAAACCTAAAATATAATTTATTTTTATTTTAAAAATTCATTTATTATAATTTTTATTAAAATATAATTTATATATTTAAAAATACTTTATATTATAAATTTCAATTATATAAAATAAAAATCTATCTTATACAATATATAGATTAAAATAATAATAATCTACAAATCTTTATCAATGACGTATAATTTAATTAACTGGTTGAAAAACTGCATGAACTATTATCAATTAACTAAGTTATTGTGAATTTCTTATAAAAATCCAAGAATTTTAAAAAAATCAAACAAATCTTAAAAAATGTAAAGATGATTGGTGAGGCATAAATTCTGGATAGAGTGCACTTTATGGCCCAATTGAATTGAATCATACTACTAAAAAGTGGTCTTAACTCCTACGTGGGTCAAAGAAGTCGGAGTTGAAAGGGTTGGACGAGGGGAGGATCGGCCAAGTGCAAATTATACTGTATTGTTTAGTCAGCTAATCTATCCATTTCCACAGACAAGTAATCAACAGTGTGCCAATCACAAAGACCTGAGCAAGCAAGGATTCAACAACCCAATAACAAACTTTCCACACACATTGAATTATTTATTGCCTGCTCCATCTTTTTCTAATGTCTTCTGGGTCACAAGCCATGATTATATCTATATTGTCTCTTAAAGGAGGGGATTATATCCCCACATCCACTTTTTTTTTTTTCTCAACTCTTTTTAGATGTGTATTTCAGCAATCCACTATTAACACGTTCTTAACTATTGTTGGGTGGAATTTTATGAGAATTAGCATTTAATCAGTTTAAAGTTTATTGGAAAATCATATTTAATTGCGAACACTTCTTAACTCACTTTAGTTGTTAGCCTATCTGAGAATTGTTTAAGTACGACCTTAAAAGTGGTAATTTAATAATTTAGTCTCACATTAACTAAAAATATGACTAAATTAAAGTATATGAGTAAACAACAATTATCACCTTATAAACTGATTTTTATAGGATTGAATTAAACTTAAACTTATTTTCTAAAAAAGTTTAAAAACACATTAAAATTAAGTTTTTTATTTTCTTTCTATAGATCAGATTAATATAAAAAATATAAAAAAGGCATTTAATTTAAATTTTTAAATTAGTATAATTATATCAATGGTAATTAATTATAAGTTTTAGACAATATTACTTCTGGATGGTAAAAATAAAAAGACAATTGTTTCTAGTTGTGTTAAAGTGACTTCCAATATGTGAGCCAATCAAACCCAACTTCACTCATGGGCTAACTTTCCACATGGTTAGCCTGCAAAACCGTATCAGTCTCAATAAAATTCTCTATTGAAACTCAAATCAAACGAAAGACTATACATATTTTTTATTTAAAGTTTTCACATAAATTAGGGGCACCATATATAATTAGGATGCTAACGATCGAGTAAAAGTTACAGTAACCGACTAACCGTATATTTGAGCTTCATAGTGTGTTTCACCCATATCCGTAAGAATTAAGATGCAGGCTTCGATTCAGACAAAGAATTTGTTGACTAAAATTTTTAAATCGACAACATAATATGCATTCATGGTTTTAAATTGGGTCGCATGAATGTGAATTGTTAGATTTAACAAACGGATTAATCCGAAACACCTTCAAATTTAAAGACTATAGCTAAGAGTGTTTGGAATTGGCTGTCAATTTCGATCAAAAAGTTCTCTCTTTGTATTTTGTTGTTACTCTTGTGAATAGAATCACGTCTTTGGTTGTCTTATACCCTGTGTTTGGTTTTGCATCGGATTCCTCTGATCCGCGTCAATATCAACGTTCAGATATTTGTTGAAGCTAAACAAAACATGCACTTAGCCTAAGCAACATGCATATAGAAAGAGAAACTTGTGAGTTTATGGTGGCCTTGAAAATGGCAAGAAATTCTACTTAATAAGTAGTGGAATGGAAAAGGTAAGGAAATTCGAGGGGAGACTTAAGTTTTGTTTGGGAGAGGGATTTTGAAGGGGAAGGGAGGGAAGGGAAAGGTTTATATAGAGACATCTTCTTGTTTGAGAGGAAAGGATTTGAGGATTTTCAAATTTTTTCTAAAATCCTCCAAAGCCTTAAAATTGTTGTCCCCCCTATTTGGGGGTTTTTAGAAGGAAAAGTAACTAAAATTATTATTATACCCGTCAGTGTTAATAAAATTATTATCCTACCTTAGTCAGTGTAAAATATATAATATATTAATTTTTTAAATAAGGAAAAAATTGTAAAAAATTCTTATTAACTCTCTATTTCCTTCTTTTAATATATTTTTAACTCCCAAACAAGGAAAAAGGAATTTCCCTTATTTCCCTCCTTTTTCTTCTCCTCCCTTCTCCTTGAATCTCTTTTCTTCCCCTCTCCTCCTAACTTCCAAACAAAGCCTTAAGGACCACACTATTTCAATTGAGGCTTCAAATGGAAGAGCCATGCGTGCCTAAAGATCACAAAGTACGTACCCTAGTTAGGAAAAGAAGATATAGTTCGTATCAATTTAGATGCCCCTAATTCCTCGTAGCTACTTAGGTTGGAAAATACCCATTTTATTGCTTCTAGTTCTAGGTCCTAGCGTGGCATGCTAGCATGGATTTTTTCCACTTGATAGTTGATAGATGAAAATAAGTGACCAGTATTGACAAAAAGAATGAAAGCACTTCTCTGTTACACCAAAATTAGTATTCTTTCTTCTTTTCCAATTTTCAATTCTCCCTTTTTGTTCCATTAGGGTTAGAGTACTTTTGTTGTGCTTACTTTGTTTAGACAAGTTATGAGTTTAAACCCATATAAGCATTTGGTTCCTCTGCCATTCAATTTGGTAAGACTTATTATCTGAATGGATAACTGAAGATTAGATTTTTTATGCCCTTTTCATCCTGTTTAATCACAATTCAGTTAATATTAATTATTATCCTTTACAAATGGACAATATTCAAAATTCAGGACAAAAGGAAGAAAAAAAAGTTGTTTATCAAAAATATCTAACTATTGCTTCTAATTTATACAGTTCAGAAAACTTTCTGCTTTCATATCTGAAAATATGTAATACAATTAAGCTGAAGCTACTGAGGACATAATAACATGGGACACAGATGCAAACTTTTGAGCATGGCCTTTACGATCTTTTCATCAGTTCAACTGTTTGTTCCAATGTTCGAGATGCCGTTTTATTTTACTCTTCGAAGTAACCTCAGTTCACTGGAGTAACAAGCAATCAAATCAAAGATACTCATTGAATATATTTTCCATTACAGAATATAACCAAATTAATCCATGCACATACCCTGATATAATTGTTGTATTGTCAATCTGTGCGAAGATAACTTCAAATCGGATTCCATCAGTTTACAGCAGTGTATAATAAGGGCACGACTTTTCTAGTTTCAGACCAACAGATCAAGCTAAGTTAGAATCTCTAGGCTGCTATTACAGACTACCTCTCTGAAGTTTCCACTAAAAGTTGTAAAATTTCATGCCACATGGGGAAAAAGTGATGAAACTCGAGTGAGTTTATGGTTATCTGTAGTTCTGTACCAATCATATAGTCTCTCAAATTATAATCATAAGTATTGATGAATTTAGTTCCTATAATCATAAAAAGAAACGCCCTTTTAATTAGTTTTTCAAATTATCAAACACCAGTTATTTCTTTTTTTATTAAAAAACACCAGTTATTTTAATCTCTATACTCCTAATTTTAAAATTATCAAACGCCATTCTGGGATTGTAGGAATTAGGATACTAACATAGCTAACATGTCAATCTCTGTTTCACGTGGATCCAGCTTCCCTTCTTTTTGCTATTAGCAAAAAAAAAAAAATACTCGTAAATTTGAAGACATTAATTATGATAATTTTAGGAATTAAATTGAGTAATGCTACATATTAGTCTTTTGAGATGATGTGAGAGTTAAGAAGTGAACATATATTCCTGATATTGAAAGTAACTTGTGTACTTGGAAGTGGGAACTGAGAAGAGAACCTTGCGATTCGAAGTAATAACAGAGATGGCTTGATGAAAAAAGATGCTGGAATGATATTCCTAAGTACACTGGTAAACTGGTATCGTGTCATTCTGAGACGTGCATTTACTGACGATTCCATTTAACCTTGCCAATGGTCTTCCAAAGTGAACCCCAGAATAATTATAAGAACAAGAGTAGAAGCTTCCTTTATGCATGTAATAGCACTCACTGTGCCACATTGATCCTCCATTAGTAAGATTTCTAATTCTCCATGTCAAGATCCGAATCGTGTCTCTCGTCTTTTGAACTTGCATTATTTATCCAGGATTGAATACTTTTTTTTCATAAATATCGTAAATATAGCTATTTCATCCTTAGTTTTGGTACTCGGAAGTCGGAACTATATCTGAATTGCCATAATAAGTTTTTTTTGGAGTGAAATTGTGATATGCTTCTAGCATATAATAATTTTTATACTAAAAGATTCAAGAAATTAATCATAATTTATCAATAAATGTTAATATAAGTGAAAGTTTTCATTATTTTATCTTTATCACTTATTTTTTTAAATTTTTATAGCATGAAATCAAGAAAAGAAGAAAAGAAAGTAAAATCAAGAAATTTATGGATTTCAAGATTTCATTAAAGATTTCACAAAAATAAAAGATAAGAGAAGATTTTCACACCTTAATTATAAATAGGGACTTAGGAGGTCAAAAGAAACATACAGATACACTTAGCACATATTTACATAAAGCAAAACAAAAAGGAGAAGCATTCTCGAGGGATTAAAATTAGATTAAGAAGATTGAGATTCAAGATTGAGGGATTTGATTATTCTTGTTCTTTTTTAATATTCTTGATCCACTTTTATCTATTTTTATCAAAGCTAGACATAACTATGTCTAGCTAATTCTCTTTATTGTAGTTGGGGCCAAAACTTAATGTGAACTCTTTTGTAGTTAGGGTTTACAATAGAATAGGAACGTTAGAATTTAATTCTGATAAGAGTAAAATAACAATTATTACATTACCTAGGGATAGAGATATATAATTGCAGATAGATGTATTTTATTAATACTTAATTTATGAGAGATCACTAAGGAATTAGGGTTTTGATTAGATTAAAGGATTAAAGTCACAAAGGAATTAGGATTTAACTAGTTTAATGGAAAGATACATTATTTGAACAATTAGAATAATTAAATTAATAATTAATCCAAGTAAAGAAAGTAGGAATCAGAAGGTGAATGTGCTCTAAGTGCAATTAGTTCTCATTATTCATAAATTCAATAATTATTGATTTCTCATTAAGTTCAGTATTTAATTACCTGTTCACATATACCAAATTATTCATTCATATTACATTTTTATTATTAATCCAATTTAAAGATAATAAGTTCAAATATCTTGGTGCCTCAATCGTCGTGGAGACAATACTCACTTATCACTTTATTACTTAGAACGAACGATCGCAGCATTTGCCGAATTCACAACAAATAGGATTCAAATCCCTTACTTAAAGTCTCAAGTATAAATCTTATAGATAAAAGTAAAATAAAAATAAATAAATAAACACAGATAAAAAAGAGAAGATCTCACTATAAATGTGTATCAGTCATCCATGGTCCTTTCATGGCAATGTCAAGAATATGACCAGTGTGATGAAGAAGCCTATTATCACACGCATGCAGTGAGAGATGATGAATGCCTTGTACATGCCGTCTCCGCTAGATGGGCTTTGTAGTAATGAGCATGATATGATATGATGAAGCCTGAAAAGAACATGATCTCTTGAAAAGGTCGCTACTCTTTGAGTTGCATATCCACAAGACATCCTATCATCCTATGCCTATAATGCCTGCAGTTGCACATCTATGCTTGTAACAACATTAACATCATTACTGTGAAGATTTGAAATCATTATTTTTTTTATCTCCAACGATTCATTTTAGTTTAGATAAATAATATTCATTTCAGAGATTTATAAAGAAAAAATGAGATGTCACGTGCTAGCATGACACTGTAGACACTAATATATATGTCACTTGAGATTGTTATTTAACGACTTAACATTATGTTAAACACATAAACAGTTACACAGTGTCACGTAAAGTTAGAACCAAAAACAACAATATCATATTTCTTAAGAATGAAAATAAAAACTTTATAAAAACCAAAGCCAAAGTTCAATCATTTTATAAAATTAAAAATATATTTAAACCTTAACTTTTTTTTCATAAATTGATGCATAGAATGTATTTGATAAGTCATTTTAAAAGTTCATAAAACTCTTTTGAACAGTTTAAATATTAGTTTCACACAATATAATAGTCCAAATTATCTAGTAATTTTTATAAAACTCACCCTAAACTTCTGTTTATTAGTTCAGAAGAAACTGAAAGGGGGTGAGGAGAAAGATGAAAATAAGGTATGTTTTTCTTCATCACTTTTGGGACTAACATCTACTTATAAATTAAATGTGGGAATTTTTAATCTTTATTCCCATCATTGCTTACTCATGAATACCCTTTTGGCAAGTCATCACAACATCATGCTCCTCTCCTGGCACGTGTTCACCATTCTTGAGTAAGCTTGTCCTGCTCCATATATAATAGGTAATTGGATAAACTAGAGAAAACATTGATGGTTGTCCCAAAGATTAAACTACGATTGATTCAAAAGAGGAGAATCTAAAAAAGTGATTAATTGTAAGCACTATTTAATATGTTGAAATTAAGGTTAAATTGTTTTAGTATTATTTAAGTTTGATTTTAAGTAAAAATAAATTTTGGTTAGATTTTATTTATCTTTGAAATTCGAATTAATTAATTTTTTTTTTTTGATGAATCGAAGATTAAGAAGAAAAAAATCTAGCTGCTCCTCCAATGTAGTGATGTAAACCAGGTTCAAATTAAGTTAACATACATAAAAATGAGTTAGACACAAAATCGTTGTGCAATAAAACTTAAAAATTTAAACCATATATATATATATATATATATATATATATATACTTGTTAAAAATTACCAGATTGCATTAATGGAAACCGGATCTTACAAGTTGCAACGACGACACATAAAGAATTAAACTCACGATAGGCCTTTAACTTAATTTAAAAAGCTAGCCAAAATAAAATAAGACTGAAATGCATAAATCTGAAGAAAGAGTTACATATAACAAGAATTGAGAAAATGTATGTAATAAATAGATATTGGTTAATTAGTGAAGGTCTTGGGCACCAGGCCGGTAACACTTAATAAACAATAGGATAATTAATAATTACTTAAAGTGTAAGCCAGTAATGGTGTAGATGGGATTCTCTCTAGCTAGCTTGGATTTGGCCCAACCCTGAGACGTTGAATTTGTGCACACTGCACAGCAATTAGAGGAGAAAGAGAATGCATGGTCCACCGTACGTACGTTGAATATTTTCATGGCAAAACACTTTGCCCCCACACACTCATTAAAATTAACGATATAGTTCAGGAATATTGTTACCGAAAGTTATGGATATACATGTTGCATATATGCTAACCAAACTAATTAACGCATGTGCCGACATGGACTTTTATTCACCTACTCACACACTCTGCTGATCATATATTCAATATTTGGCCTTTCCGTCCCTTGCCAATTAGCCTTTGCTCAATTGATTGATTATTGTTCTGTCAAAACATTCGTATAAAAATTCTATTATTCCCTTGAGCACTTTGCTAATTACTACTACAGTCTATGTCAATGAAAGGCTGAAAAGTTAAAAGTACTTCGGTCGTCCCTGATCGCTATCAACTGCATGTAAATTTGTGTTAATATTCCTATTATGGTTTTAATCAAGACAGTTCTGATAATATATACTACTTATATAGCTGTCTTCAGTGCCCAAAACAGGAACGATGCCTTCAAAGAAGCTCTTAAATCGAAATCACATGCCAATCAGAATTCATCACAACTAGTTAGTATGGCAAAGAAAGTTGTAGGGATATATTACTTTTCATCAATTTAAGGCTTTTTTATTTATTTTAAATAACAAAGAATGGAAAGAGAGCAAAACAAATAATGAGTTTTTACACATTATTATTGACCAGTGACCACACACATTATTAGCATCTAGCAAGTTTGGATCCATGCATCCACTCCTCTAGTAAAAACCACTACTACAACCAAATGAATGAAGCATTTCATTAAATTTGTAGAGAGAGGGAGAGATAGAGAGAGGTTGGAACCAACTACAAAGTGAAATTGGTCTGAATTATTATAAAAGAACAACTACTTGCATGAATTAATGGAGAGAAACGAAGAAAGGGTTTCATGTTTCATATATGTTTGATATTTGAAATTTCAAGATGCAATTTGGTGCTCAGAATCACTGACTCGTGAGGCATAAAATCTAGCGATGAAAGCAGAAGCTTTCCCGTCAATACCAGGCTCAGCAACCCAACGGCCTCTATCCTCATCACTTGCAAAATGCCTTCTACTACTATCATCGTAATTATAGTAGTAATCATCTTTGCTGCTTGAGAAACAAGCCTTGAACATACCACAAAAGGAGAAAGAAGATGATGGTTTCTTAGCCCCCATTATATATGTCACTTACTTATTCTCTCTTCTACTTCTTCTTCTTCTTCTGATGATGATGATGATTTATAAGAGTCACTCAAAAACACTCACAGAAACACCTTGAGGTTTTTCAAGGAAACTTGAACTCTAAGCAAAGTGTAGTCTCTCAATTGGGGAGCTCTTGCTGTGAGTGTGTTGGTTGTTTTTGGCATGGAATAGCAGTGGCTATATTTATAGCATAGAGGAAAGTCATATGCACCAGCTGCTATACGGCAAAAAAGGGACGGTGAGGATTCCCTGAAATGACAAATAAGAATGGATATAATGGTTGTAAAAATTGAAAAAAAAAAAAAAAGAAAAAAGAAAAAGCATAAGCGTTCTTGTCCTCTCCCTTAGCTGATATACACAGTGCCAACCTTTGCTTTTCCTAGCTATATCTTATGACACGTACAGGATGCCTTCTTCTTTTCTTTCTTATATATAATAATGCCTACGGAATTAGCTAGATTAACGCGCCTAGCTCACTTTACCTCTGTCATTCATCTCTATCTATGTCCTCATTTCCCTAGTTTTTACTTCTTTTCTGTTTAATTTTTTTACAAAAGAAGATAGTGTCGCTCTCTTTGTTCATAGGAAGTTTGAACAATTGAATGAAATTTTCCACCAATATAATAAACTTAATGAGTTTGAATTAAACACGCTTTACTAATTTACTAATACAATAAGTTGTCCGAATTATACGCCGGCCCACTTGACTGTGTGTAACTAATATATTTAAGTTTTATTTGATTCTTTACGTTTTTACTTTGTGTGAAAAACAACACTTCTAGAGCACGTGACTTTTTTTCTTTCTCTGTTTTTTGGGTTTGGCTCGTACTAATTTGCTTTATGGGTGTCTATAAAATCAAGGAAAATGATGGGTAAACACTGATATGTCATTTAATACGTATCTAGAGAAATAAACAAATAAAGAAAGATAAACGGAAAGATAAGCATATATATCACAGGTGATATTACAAGATAGAAATAAAGAAAAATAACATGTGTTGAGGAAGTTTAAGTAAATTGTAATTGAGAAGTGGATGAAAATCCACATACTACAACAGGCCTTAGTTAATAGCATTTTCATGTTACTTTCATTCGGTAATTAAAAATTAATCTTAAATTATCTTATTAAAAAATTAATTTGAATATAATTCAAAGTGTTGATTAATGCATATACATAATTACGGATCTCGTACAATGAGATGATTGGTTGTCGTTGCAGTCAAAAGAGAGGTGAGTACTACCCTCCATCGACTCTAGCTACGATTATTCTGTTCACACAATATGTTTGGAATAAGGGGAAAATTAAACTTTTTTGGTTTTTATCCCTAGTTAATTAGCTAGGAATGCAACTATGCCTAAGAAGTATTAAAAAAATCGGTTACAATAATACTTAAACCACTTCTTTAATGCATGTAAAGTTGGACCGCGTACTTTGTACGTATAGATTTATGATAAAGGAGAAAGGGAAGATTTAGAAGTAAAGAAAATTCGAAAGCAAGTTTTATGTGCAGCCTTACATAGTATAATAAATGTATTTCTGATTAGTATATGTGCATTCTAGTTGATCTTTATGCAGAGGCAGCTAGCCATAACCGTGAGTGGTGAAGGGTATAGCTTGCTAGCTCTCCCAATAGAGTGCCATCAAGCTGTCTAACTTTATGAGATCTTAATTCTTAAGGGATCTCAAAGGATGGCACAGTTGGTACAATTGTTGAATAGATCTCGTACAATTGAAGAACTTGATCAAATACAAGGCACTATATCTTTACTCTTTTCATTTTTGGCTTTGTTCTATTAATCATTGCTAAAGGTCTAGCTAGCTTTGGTTTCTAGGATGTGATCGTTAATCATATCTTTTGTTGCACAATTGTTTTGAGTTATAATAGTTTTCTATTACATTAATACCTTATTGCATAATTTTATCTCTTTCATTTCTATTTTTATTATATAATTTTTTTGTACATTCAAATTATATAATATAAAGGTAAAATGTGATTTAAATTTCTTAGTTTTCGATTAACATTAATTAGTTTAAATTCTTAATTATACTTTAAAAAGATAATTTTAGTTTCATATTTTTTTATAATTGATAAATTCTCTTTTTATGGAACTTAAAATAATAAGGTGAAAGACGAAATTTATCAATTATCTAAAATATGTTGACTAAAACCATTATTTGTTTATAACAATAAATAGTGGTGGAAGCGAGAAATATTTTTTATTGGATAAGACAGACAATAATAACAAACTTAAATAGCAAGTAATTTAACTTAGCTCCAACTATAAAATCATTATTCATTAATTTTTAAAATATAGAAAATTGGACTTATTTTAATTGAAAATGAAGATTCTAAAACACCTGCTATCTTTTTAATTATTGTTTTATTAATCTCCGTGTGTGAAACGGGAAAAGTCGGATACTGATAGTGTTAGCCGTACAACTACTTATAATAATTGATCGAAGGCGATTGTGGTCTCTTTTTTTAGATCCAGTGATCAAGGCTTTCCGTTACCAACAAGATTAGCATATTTAGATTAGATTAGTTTAATTTTTTTAAAAAAATTATTCGAAAAAATCACAACCACGCGAGCAGCATAATATTTATTGATTTGTTTATACCATATATTATATAATAAATTTGAAACGTGGACAGTGGACCATAAATCTATTAAAACTAATTAATCAATTTTCAATTAAAATATATATATATGTGTGTGTGTGTGATATTTGATCCATCAATAAATTTCTTACATTTCGCCCAAGTTTTTATGAACTATTATTTATCCATCTTCTCACCTTTTAAATTTTAATTCTTTTTATCGTTCATTAAACATGTACTAATGATTTATTGTCTTTCATTCTCCCAGGCCAAATTAGGGTGACAAATAGATAAATCGGATAAATTTTGATTCAAATTATATGATTAAAAATAATTCATTAAGTTATTTATTTATTTTTGTTATAATAGGTATAACCATTAAAATTTATTTTTAAAAATCATTTTATCTATGATCTATTAAATAAAAATCATCCAATTAATCTATTAACAACTTTTTGTTATGGATAGATATTCAATCTTTCGACAAAGTTAATGTTAAAAATTTTAAAAATATATATAAGTAATTTAAAAATATTTTTTCTCGACCGATCATAAAAATATTTTGAATTTGGTTTCAATCAAATTCTCTTTAACTCACCATCAAGTGACTTTATCTCATAGTCATTCATATCATCTTCAATTCAATCTCGATTATAGTATATCTTCAATTCAATCTTAACTAAAATATCTTCAACTCACCTTAGATAAAAGTATTTTCAACTCAATCATAACCAAAATATCTTTAACTTGGTCTCAATTAGAGAATCTCTCCAATACAACCTCAACCACAGTTTTTTAGCCTTGACATCATATTGAGCATCCTTACCTCAGCCTCAAACAGAGCATTTTCACCTCAGATTCCGCTATAGCATCTTCACCTTAGTCTCAATCAAAGTATCTTTACCTTGACTTTGATCATTACATATTTGATCCGGCCTCGGTTAGGGCATACTCGATTTAGCCTATGCCAAAAGTTATTTTGTCTCATCGGCTTAATCTTGATCGGAACATCTTTCACTTGTCCTTAACCGAAGCATCTTCAACTTGATTTCAATGAAAGTATCTTCAACTCACCTCAATTTGAGTGTCTTAATCCGAGCCTTAGTCATATCAATTTCACCTTGACCTCAACTTGAGTATCCTTACATTGATCTTAGTCAGAGTATGTTATATTTTATTGTTTATAAAGGAAACCATTTTTTAGAGGTTTCATTTGTTGGGCAGGTTTGCATTCTTCTTAAGCATTAATTAATGTGTTCTAACTTCTAATATCAAAGTCAGTACTGTCATCGTTTCATCTTCTTTTTAGTGTCATTAAAATCTGTTATTTCGAAAATGGAAATGAAGATTCTCATTTGCTTATTTGTTCTGATCAAGTGTTAATGGCTTGTTGTTGGTGCTATCAAAATTTGTTAAGGGGTTTTGTTGTTGATATGGAGGTAATTGGCTAATAATGGAGTTTTTAACACATTCCAAACTTAAAATTTGAGAAAAAACATTAATGCATCCAGCTTATTTTATAATCACAACTTCAAAAAAAAGAGAGTTATATGATGTTTTTTAAAATCAGCAAATACTTTATATATAGATATAAAAGATACAGAAAATGGCACCAGAAGTACCACTGTTCACAGTAGACATAGTTTCACTTTCAGCAGCCACACTTGGCTTACACGTTAATAGATATTAATACCTCAACTGATATAAATATATGTTAACCACCAAGAGTTATATGATTAATAATAAAAGTTAGCACAAAGAACAATAACCGCTCTAAACGCTACCCAAAGTTCTCAAAGCTAACCATTATCTAATCCTGAAGCACTTACTGGAATTCTTGAGGACGAGTAAAATTTTGATGTCTGTTTAAATTCGATGTAATTTGAGTAAAACTATACTCTTTGATGTCTGTTATGACGAGTAAAACAATTCTTGAGGTCGATGTGAGTTCACAAGTTAATCTTTGTTCTCGAGTGACTACTCTTTTGTAGGTAATTATTTCATTTTATAGCTCTTTTTTTTATATACTTTTGAATTAAGAAAATATAACTATATAAAGTAAGGTGAATATTAATTATTATGTAATTATGTAAAGGAAAGGAGCATGTAATAATGATGTAATGCGGGAAGCGCCTGAAATTTTCCCTTGTGCATATTGCAACTGATTCCAAACGATTAGCAATTTGGGCCTTGATCCTTATCCATTTTTTTAAAATGTCGAGCCATTGTTAAACGCCTACCCTTATTTGCTAAGTACACCATACTGCTTTAATTTATTTATTTGTTGACAAAAATATTCTGGACGAAAATGTGTTTTCAGTAATTTCAAAACAAAATGGAAAACCATTTTCAGTTTGTATTGGGGTGTTCAATACAAAATGAAAACAGTTTTCCCATTAGGGTCTCAAGTTACTTGAAACATACCAAAATTTAATAACGAAGCTAAAATGGTGGATCCGAATGTTTTATTCTGAGAATGGTGCATTAACCAACTCCAATGGATGTATGTCTAGGTAACAACATCTTCTTTATAAGCTAGCTAACCTTGCAGTGTTTTTCAAGTGAGAAGAGCTGTTGCTTTTGTTATAATTTGAAGATGTAATCATATGAAGGGGGTATTAGTGGGTTCAAGTTCTCAACGGTTTCGATCATTAGGCACATTTATCTTGAGCTTATCTAAAATATCCATTTTAATGCTGTTAATTAGTTGGTGACTTCAGTCATACTTGCCGAACGGATTTATGGAATGTATGCTTTTGGCTTGGGCTTTATTATATCTTGAACTTTGAAGGGGTTGTTTTTCTTTTTCTTTTTTCCTCTGTCATAGCTGGACAGACTGACAGAGTAGTGCATATATTATGTAGGAAAATGTTTGATGCAACCCTAATGAGAGAGTAAAAAAGAAAGAAAAATTATAAGTATAGTAAGGTTTTTTTTTTATCATTATTATATGTGTGATAGGAAAAAAAATTAAAATAAAAAATAAAAATTGTTAATTGGATGTATAAAATAAAGGAAGATTAATGTATCATTACTCTATTAAGTATTCTGTGTATCAGTGTACCAACTCCGTCCCCGGCATGATTCATGCTAAGCTGGTTTCAATAATATCTCTTTTCTTATGAAAAAAATTAATAACTGATGATTAATAAAGGGGTATGTTAGGCCAAAGAGCAACGCATAGTAATTAATAAGTCATGATATTTAAACAACTGATTCCAAAATACACGTGTTACATAATTATTGTTATGATCATCAGGTTGTAGTCTTGTAGATAAGTTCATCGTTTATTTGATTTGATTCTTTTTAAAATGAACATGATGTGATGTAATAAGTTTTCTTTTTTTGGGTACAAATAATAAGTTTCCTATAAGATCGATTTAATCTTAAAATGCTATAATGAATATTTATAGAATTGAAATTTTTACTTTCTCTCGTTTAAAAATATTACAAGTATTTTTTATTTCCATTTTATACATTAAGAGTATAAATTAAGAAATACTAAGAAAAAATTATGTAGTATTTTTTAATAACATTTACAACATTATTTTCTTAATTAATACGGGTAATATATCAAATAAAAAAAAAGGTGCATGTTCAAAATTGTTTTCTCTCTATTTATAATAGCATGTCTGGTAATTATTATTTTTAAATAATTAATTAATTATTTTAAAAAATAAAATATGATAAAATTAAAGGATGTTTTTAAATGAACCGAGGGAAAATTGCAAATGAAAAGTCAGCACATGTGACCATGTTTGTAAAAGTTAGTAGAAAGTTAATTGGAACTTGACAAATATTTATAAGAATAAATAGACATTTCATTCCTTGAAATTGAGAATTGTTACCAGATTACTTCACGTGATTTGTAGAATTATTATTTTTTATCTTGATCAGAGATTACGGTGTCTTTTAATCCCAAAAACAAATATAGGTTATGTGTTGGGAGCCTTGATCTCCCTTTATTTTTCCTTCTTTTAAAGTTTACATATATTACTATTAGAATAATCTATTAAAAGAAAAATTATTAATCAGAATAACTATTTATATTTTAGAATTATAATGTAATATTTAAGTATTGTCTATATCTCATTTTTATTTCTTATAAAACATTTTATTTTATTTTTGTAACCTTTTGTTATGAGAATAATGGCATTCTTTATTTTTTATAGATATTTATTTTTTCTTTTATAGTCTTCATATTGTGGAAATAATTATATGCTTTCTGTTTTTGTTAAAATATTTGAGTATATTTATTTTTTCTTTTTAATAGTATTTGTTTATAATCCATTATTTTTATTTTAAAGATTATAAATAATTATATTTATAAAACTTTATTTTCCTTTAGTTTATATTAATTTGTTGTATATGAATTGAGAATTAAATATAATTTATTAATCTTTGTGAATGTGGTCAGATAGATTATAAATATTATAACAAAATTGGCAGTTTGATATTCGAGATAGACTAACAACTATTTTCCCCAATTTCCTATTTTCCTATATTTGTTTTTGTGGTAATTGAATATCAAGTTGCACTAGAGACTTGTTAAGATTTGTTTTTAGGGGATGATTATGTGAAAGCACATTTTTTAGATGAGATTCTAGGCTACTTGTATAGTGAGTAACAAAATCCATTTTGTATAACAATTAATTAATGAGACATTTTCCTAAATTATGATTAAAGGGCGTAGATACTAAAATTAATTATAAATTAATGAAAATTCTTCGCGACATGTAAAATCGATTATCAACATTTTTAATATTGAATTATCTTATATTTAAATTTATATTCAAATAATGTTTTTCAAAACTTACTAATGTAATTAACATTTTAAATGTTTTATAAAAAAAATATGTATATACATTTGTTACAAGTAATTAGCCCCCCTAACATCAAATGATGAGTCCGCTCCTATCCGTCTAATAGATTAGAGACTAATTTATAAGAATTAAAAATAATAATAATTATAATTATAACTAGTTATATAAAAGTAGATATAAAACTATAACCAATTTTATAATTATAAATATTTTAAATAACTTATTTTTATTTATTCTTAATTAGTTACATAATTGATTTTAGATATAACTAGTTATAAATTCATATTTTAAAAATAATAACTAATTATATCAAATTATACTCATATTTTAAAAACTAATTATAATTATAATATCTACTCATAAATTATTTATTAGATATGATTATAATTATGTGAATCGAATAAGAATTCTTCTATTAAATATATTATTTTTATTCATATAAACATAATAAAATTTTAAATCCCAATAATCAATCCTTTTGTAAAATTTGTTTGAAACTTGACAATAATTTATAAATGTAAA
>PYAF01002407.1:2832309-2853181 GCA_007407185.1 Glycine tomentella
CTAAAATCACAAATTTTAAAAAATAGGAAGACTAAAAATATATTTTTAGTCATTATTTTTTACAACATCATAATCAGATTCTTTCTATTATTGATTATTGATATAATGAAGAATCGCATTATGATTTATAAATACTCTTAACACAAAACAAGATAGAATTTCTAGTTAAAGAATATGCTACTAAATTAACTTGTCTTTTACTATATTAAATATCAATAGAAGGAAATAATTCTGAGTTTTTTTTTGGATCTGTTTAATTTGGTTAAGAATCATTTCACACTAAAAAGCATCATTCTCATTACTGTGAATCAAGATCCACTAGCATATTGCAATCTAACTCAATATATATTTTACTACACTATTAGCATAAATAATTCACTTGAATAAAAATAGTTAATATATTAAAGATAAGATTGAATTATTTGTGTGTTACCTGAATTCAATATTTAATAAAAAAGTCATTATTAATCAAATTTACTTACTTTTCAATCAAATTTTGAATTAATCAATATCTTTTTTTCTTAAATGAACCAAAAGATAAAAAAAAACTTTACACTATGTAACAAAATATATATGTCATTGCTTTGTCCACTCTTTAACGACGTAAAAAGTTACTAGACTCAGCATACTATGATTGTTACGTCTATTAACATTAGTTAAAGATGTTAGTATTTTTTTTTTTTAATCGCTGAGTAACGATGTTAAGGAACCAGCGGAATCAATGTATTCCAATTTCTGGCCTTGGACCGACCATCTATTGTAACATCGACTAAAACTGTTAGCAGAAAAAACAAACACTTTTTTTAAAAATATATAAAGTATAAAACAGAGAAAAAATGCAATGAAAAATCATCCCATGTGGCCACGTGTTTGGTTAAGACTAAAGTTGTTTGGAACTTGAGAAAATTTCATAACGTACACGCATAGGATTGTTTGGGTCGTAGAGCAACGCGTGTACTGGGTAAGTCATATACATCATACATCACATCAATTACTTTTATTATTTTTTGTATAAACAAAACCTCCTGAATTATAATTTCTATATTATAATATTTTTTATAAAAAAGAATTTCCCATTCCGGAGCAAGGGAAGTTTCGTTTGATTTCCCTCCGAACCATCCCATTCATTCATGCACCTTTATTAAATAAATTCATGCATTTCCCTTTATTTTAAGGGTGAAAATGTGGATGTGGATGTATTTATTTATTAATTATTAATATTTTAATAACATTCGCATAGAAATTCACATGCCCTCCCTCCATTATATTTACGTACCAACCATATTCTGTTTTTTCGTGGACCGCATTCACCTTCTCCAACCTCGTCTTTCTAACCCAACCTCAACCTGTTTCTCCGAGAATCACATCCAACGCTTCTGTCATGGAGGAAGTTAACGGTACATGTCTTGTTCCCTTTATCATTGTCTTGTTTTTTTTTTTTTTCTCTCTCTTTTTTCTGTTTTAAAGTACATGATTCTGTTTTCCCAGATTCCTATTTCTACGGAGGTGTGTGGGATTTTTACGATTATGGATTTTTCTTGATTACCCTTTTTATTTTATCGGTTTGTTTTTGGACTTTTTGTGCAATACATGCTTGCTACGTGTTGGGTTGTCTATTGATATTTGCAAACTGTAGAAATATTCTTCTGGGATTTGTATTTGAAGTAATGAAATATTATAATCCTTGAAAATTGAAATTCCCTACCCAACTGAACAACAGAACAAGTATTGTACACTTAGAACACAATGTTTCATTTACTTCATTGTGTTTATTTATGTTTTTTTTCTTCTCTTTTTTATTATTTCAGTTGTGGAAACTAAGGATGGAACTGTCTCAGTAGCTGCTGCGTTTGCTGGTCACCAGGAAGGTAATGCTTCTGCATAGTTCAGATTTCTTGTTGCAACGTTTTCTTATTAGTTATCCATGGCTGATTTTTATTGATTCATTTTAGGCCATTATATTTCTTGATATTCTGTTGTGGCCAGATTTATTTATTTTGGATTTCAGAGTCTTATGCATGTCTTATGATCTTATCATTTCATTCAGTAGAAAGAAACCTGAATTTGTTATTCATATAGTTAAACATTAGGCTTGAAAACCAAATGATATATCATATATCTAATTTTCAAAGCCCATGTATGTAAAGAAGTATGTGATTATACATTTTTTTTTAAATGAAAACAGCCATTTGGAGATTTTATTTTGCCTGCTCGGCGTCTTATTGCTTTTCTTTGGATGTGATCATTGCTTAATCAGCCGTGCAGGATAGAGACCACAAATTTTTAAGAAAAGCTGTTGAAGAAGCATATAAAGGGGTAGATTGCAAAGATGGAGGCCCTTTTGGTGCTGTTATAGTTCATAATGATGAAATAGTTGCTAGTTGTCACAACATGGTTCTGTGTAACACAGACCCAACTGCTCATGCTGAGGTGACAGCAATAAGAGAGGTTAGGTTTTGAATAACCAAGTGATTTACTTATTCAGCAGGAAAAACACATTTTCTTGTAGCAAATAATAGTATTACTGTGTTTTTCTGACTGAAATTTGCACATGATGAATATGCCCTGCCCCATTGGATACTGTATTCTAGAGCAAAGTTAGTATTACACTCTTTAGTGCTCTCTATTATTGGTTAACTTTTCAATGTTAATTTCGTTGTCTTGACAAAGGTCACTTCTTAAAACAAGTATTAGACTTTTTAAAAAGAATGGACTACTAATGAATAATAAAGAATGTGGTAAGAAAAAGACTATGTGAATTGACATTTCTCTTGTTTTTGTAAACGTAATGTTACTTGTAAATGTTAATTTGGGGAATATCCACAGTCACGTGTAGAATCGTTTGTCCTGGTTTTCCAAAGAATTGTACAGAGAAATCTAGTTTGTGGTGGCTATTCATGATTTTGACTAAAGGAATCTACTGATTAAGAATTTATAAGCTCTGACTGGACATGATTGAAAGGACAATCACTCAAACTTCGGTCACCTCTTTTAGTTTTCGCTCAATGGGGGCAACTCTTAAGTCACTCGTTAAGATTATTTTTATTGAGGACATGACTGTGTGTAAAATGAACAATTAGGGTTTGACAGTGATCAGATAATGGTTTTGGACATGTACTCAGTCCCATCTATGCAAGAAAAACCAAAAAGGAGATGAGCTCTGATACATGTAGAACATAATTATTAGTCTTGTCATGTGCTCGAAAGTGGCTAAATCCCTGTTAATATTTGTTGTTGAATTTTTTGGATATGCTGCTGAAAGATTTGACAAGATTATACTTTATACACATATGGTATGAGGCTATGCATGCTTCAGGGTTCTGTTGCCTGGTTAAATTCTAATATGCAGATCATGTCTGTCTCAGTTGACAATGCTGCAGCACTGTGAAGAACTTTAAAATAATATATTTTCCACCAGATCAGTTGCCTCACTTTTGGAACAACAGGTTAATTATTAGACAATTTGACATCTAGTATCAATTTATCATTCTATCTAGGTTTTAGAAGTGCTAGCTGTGCTGTGACTTTATAAGCTCTTAACTTCTAAATAAAACTTAAAGATCATTGTATGACTCTATATGCCTTATTTTTTCTAGATATAATAAACTTTGTGCAGTGTTAAACAAAAAATGATTCATGCAGTGTTTTCATTTTACAGGCTTGTAAGAAGCTTAAGCAGATAGAACTTGCAGATTGTGAAATATATGCTTCTTGTGAACCTTGCCCCATGTGCTTTGGTGCAATCCACCTTTCTCGAATTAAGGTTAGAATGGCTTGTTATCCCCAAGTGTCTCTTTTATACCATGTTTATTCTGTTTCTAGCTAACTTATTACATTACTCTTTTTCTAACAGAGGTTGGTTTATGGAGCGAAGGCTGAGGCTGCAATTGCTATTGGGTTTGATGATTTCATTGCAGATGCACTGCGAGGTACTGGATTCTATCAGAAAGCAACATTGGAAATTAAGAGAGCTGATGGTAATGAGGCCATCATTGCTGAAGAGGTTTTTGAGAAAACAAAGGAAAAATTCCAAATGTATTAGATCTGTCATTCTTTTCAGGATTGCTTTCATTTAAATTATTGAAACTGTTGATAGTGGATTGAACTCATTTGAATACAACAAATTCTACGCTACAATTTGGATTTGCCTCAGATAATGACTATCTCATTGTTAATCAATTCTAATATACACCCTCACACAGGAGGTGCTTTTCTCATTTATCATGTCATTGCTGCTGATGTTGACATCGAACTTTTAGATTTCCTGAAGCTACGTTTTCATGTGCAAACAGACCTTAATACCATAGGTTTAGGGGGGTTTTAAATGCATAGAAGAAAAGAAAGAAATGTCCTCTGTTAAGACGAGTAGAAATAAAGTGGGTGGTTTGTGAATTTCTAAGCCCAAATTCTAATATTGCCATTGGAATTCTACTTCCAACAACAATACTTTTGGGAGTCCATGCGATACGTAACCACATTGTTAGTAGAATAATTTAGAGAGTTAGTTACTTGGAAGCAAGGATAATTAGAAAAATAAGGCATGTTGCTTATAAATAAGAAAAGAGACTGAGAGGGTGATTGTGTGATTTAAGAGGAGATTAGGTTGCTGTGGCAGAGTCCAAACCTACCAAAACTCCTGGAAATGATTTGTTCTCTCTATGATTCTGGTTCAGTTACTGCCACCATAATATAAACCACCAATTAAGGTAGAAACTTGGAGGATCATTTTGAGTTTTTGAGCATTGAAAATGAATCAATTATATTAGAAACGGACTAAGGTCTAAGTTACTTCCGAAGGTTAATTCAAGGGAAGAGGGTTATTGAAGTGTTATATGGAGTATTTCAACCATATTCTTAATTAGTGTGAGATATTTGCTTGAGTTCAAAAATTTGCTAGCTGACATTTTGGCTGTGCTTGTGATGGAGAATATGCCAGACTGGATATTGATGGCAAACAATTCAATATTTAGTATCATTTTTTTAGTTGGCTTTTACTAAATACACCTTTCTTATTTACTTTTACACCCCTTCCACTTATTCTGTATTTTTTTTTTCCAAATATATCCTTTCTCTTTTCTCTTTACGAAATACTATTCCCCCATTCTCCTCAGCAACACAAGACAGACTAAAACCCCCATCTATTATAATCACCCATTCAACCAAGTGAATCACACAACAAACTCAAACTAGCTTACGAGAAATTGCTTAGCCCAATTAAATATGTCCACCATTCCAGCATTTGGGGGTAGTGGAGGAAATTCGATACAGGGGTGGACTTGGTGCAAATAAAAAATCAAGGGCTTTGATTTTTTAATTGTATATTTGGAATATTTACCCCATGAGTTGCCTGATGCAATTATTATAACATCAGCACACTAGCATCATGGCCTGCGCTAGTTCTAGTTTTGATCTCTTGCTTTTATTGGTTAATAATTGATAGGGACATGGAATATGGATTTTGTTTCGAAGGGTAGAAGTGGGTTAAACGTTATTGATACCCAGGATGAGTCATTGTAGTTGACTAGTTGTAATACCTCGTAAGGAGATTGTCATGTCTTGTGTTAACTTCCCTTGTTTTAATATATTATCCTTTTGCTTTGAAAAGAAAAACGCAAATAGAATTAACCTAGCCTACCACAGAACACGATAAAAAGCATGACACTTTTAGGAACGAAAAGGGAAATGCTTTGTTGAAATCAAGCTCGTCGAAGACCAAGTAAATAACAGCAGCGTTGGCTTGGACGCTGGACCCAGCGAAGATTATGGAAGGCTTCACGGCGTCGTCAAAGTGAGTAACCTTCATTGCTATTTTGTTCAGTTGTTTTCTCGTAGTGGTATGTGCAGGCAACATCTGAAAATAGATCTGTGGCAAGGAAAACACTTGGACTGAAGCCACGAGAAATTGATGGAGAATGGAACGGGCAATGGTGGTGGTGGCAGTATTCGTGTGATTGAAAACTGCGGAACCACGTCGGATACAATCAAGACACAAAATCCAGAACAATGAGATCATAGATTCATACGGGATGAAAGAGAGACTATAGGGGGTGCGGTGTCACTTTCGGTAAAAGAAAAGGAAAGGATACATTTGGCAAAATAATTATGAAATAAGTGAAAGGAGGTGTATAAGCAAAAGTAGAGGGTGTGTTTAGCAAGATCCTTCATTTTTTCGTTATTTGGGTTTTTAATTAGTAAGGTCTTCAATGGTTTCTCTATTCATCTTTTGTTCATTATTACCTTTATTGCCTTACCAAGTTGTGGACTTTCGGTTTGCCACTGTCATAAGTGGTGCAAAATGTCGCTAGTAAAACTCATGAATGTGCTTTTTTTTTTTTTCTCTCTCTTCAAGCAATTTTTTCTCACTCCACATTTTTACTTCTCTTATATTAATAAAAAATTATTTGGTTATATTTTTTAATGGAAGTTTGTTCTTTTAAACAGATTATTGCTTAAAAAAAAAAACACAATGCAAGACATTGATTAGATAGATTTTTAACCCAAGAGGAGAAAAAGTTGATCGCGGCCTTTAAGGGCCTCCTACGATTTTTGCTTTTTAATTCCTTTGAGCCCAGTGTTGAACTTTTTTTCTATAAGCGCCCAGTGTTGTACTTGATTGTGTTACAATGGCCATTCTTTTGTCATTGGCTTAGAAAATATTATGACATTCTTACATCTTAAAGTGCTGTTTGTTTGAAAGAAAGAAAACTAAAAAGACATACAAATGAGAAATTATTAGATGGTCTTAAACTAACAAGTGTTTATGCCTTTATGGTCACAATCAATTCCTAATAACACGTATTCAACTTTATGGGCTAAAGTTTTCTGTACTTAAAAATTATGGAGTACTTCTTTTACATTCTGCAAAGAGTAATTCAGAATGTAAAATTAGCCTTTTCAGAATATAAAGAAAGTACTCCTTGATTTTTATGAGATAGAGGAAGAAACACTTTTAGGTATGATATAGTACAAAAGGATGACGGGGAGGTGTTAGATTTTGCTGAGTATTTTTTATGTTATTTTTATTAACTGTGTTATAGGCATTGTAGTGCATGAAGCAACTTTGTTTCCTACCATGTCAGCCAATGATTGGCTCTTTGTAATATAGCATAAAAGCAGTTAAATGGAACGAGAAAAAGGCAAGAAAATAAGTGTTTCAATTCCTTTGGTTAATTCCCGTAGGCCTCCTTAACTTCAACCTCAAATTCAACTTCAAGGAACCCTTCCTTGTACCTGTCAATTGGATGCTTTTGTTGAGACTTGAGAGACCCTCACTATGATCGATCAAAATAGTAGTTCCAAAGTAGTTGATGACTATTGACTGCTTTAAGGAAGCTATTCAGAGGCTGAGTTAAAACCAAGTAACTCTTACAATGAATCAGGGTTATCATAATTGATGTTATCTATATTGAGGTCAAGCTTCCCTTGAAATGTATTTTTAATGTTAGCAAATTACAAGTATTATGAACTTAAGCTACTGATGATTTTTCTTGAGTATAGGATTAAAGTACTATACTTGTCATCACACTGAAGACAAAGAACATGAATCAAGCTTCGTCACAGGCATCTAATAATTGAACACAGATCTTGCGCTCTTGTTAGACGTTTGGTTTGTCATTTGCAGCCTTGAAAACGTCCCTTCACATTTTCTAAAGCTTTAAACGGAAAGGCAAGTACCTTGATGGATTGGGAAAAACATGAGTTATGTTCAATCCAAGGTTATTTCAAACACCCCCTTTAAAAAGTATTTAGAAAATGCAGCGATAAGAAGTTGAGGTTTAACAAGTGAGACCAAATAAAAAAAAAAAAAGTGAAAATTTTATAGGAAAGAAAAACTCTGTTAACTAAAAATAAAATCAACCAAGTTGAATTTAAATTAAAGGGGAATCATGAATACAGTTTGTAGAAAGAAAGGATTATTTTAACTTGGGGGCTGGGGCAGCATGGGTGTTGAGCGGTTATTGCGGAGTTTGGCAGGTCAATGCAATGTAGAAAAAAATGCAAACCTTAACTAAATTCCAACAATCATATCCAAAACTATAGTTGGACCCCTTTATTTTATTTTTGTTTCCCTACTATCCAGTCAAGATATTTTTGGTTGTGGCATTTGAATTGGTCTTGTGTGGAGGTGGCAAGCGCCGCTATCCTTTACCAGCCAGCTACTAATTATTCTTTTTTCTTCGATTGGATATGACTTTGAAGCAATTCTGCTTTTTTGTCCTTTTCATTAGTAAACTCTCTTTTGAAGTAGTAAACCATTGCCGCATGCTACAAGCCAACAAACAGTGTAATTCTACAACTTTACTATGCTCCTAGTTGAGAGTTCAGACTTTATGTACTGTTGCCTCTTCTCCTTTATTTTACTTTATTTTATTCTAGAAGATATGTATTTTTTATTGAAGACAATTTTATTTAAGGAGAATAATATTATTATAAATCTTTGATTAAGTTGGAATGATCTTATGTCATTTGATTCACATGTTTGATAATGATGTTTTATTTTCATATGTAATCATAATAAGATATTTTTTTTACCATCTTATTATTGTTATAGGTTCAAAATATTTATTTATTTTGGTGATGATTAATTTTTGTAAAAATAAAATAAAATTGATTGACCAATTTTAATAGATTTTTCCTCACAAATAAGATTATATGCTTAGTTGATATTATTAATAGTTACAATTATGGTTACGTGAAAAAGTGGATTTTGAGAATAAATTTTCTCTAAAATATACTAATAACCTTGTTTTTAAGATAAGCGGTTATATTCGTCGTTTGACCGAATGTATATATATATATATATATATATATATATATATATATTAAAAAGGTATAATAGAAATTGATGTGAAAAAACAGTACTTCTTAATATTAAAAGGAAATTGAAGACTTAGCTTTCAACGTAAAAAATAAATAAAAATGGAAGACTATACTGTCGTAGCTTCTGAGGATATTCTTCCTTACCAGTTACACTACGTTCGAGTGGCTATTTTTTGTGCGAGTCTAAATGATGTTTCCTCGAAGGTAAACGATTTAATTTTATAGGAAAAGTATGGATTTATAACTATTATTATTGTTTTGTAAGAAATAATTATTACTATTCAAATAAAATACACACATAAATATTAAATTGGACAATATTGAAAAATTCACATTTTCCAATTTTTATTCATTAATTATAACTCCGTGTTTTATTTTAAAAGAGCTAAATCCTTATTTAAGTGTACAGTGCTTATCTGCTGACGTGAGTATACCAGTATTTTTTGCCTTGGTAGTGATGTTCATTACTGAACAAAGTCAAGTGATTCAAAAATTTAGAATATTAACCCTTGGAAGTCAAAATTTTAATCAAACACGGGACAGACGACGCGCATAGAATTATTTTCGAAGTCTTCTTATAGGACTCTCTTTCTCTGTATGATTAATCTTCTTCAAACATTTACCCTAATCCACATGTTGTCTTGTAAAGCGTCATGTAATACACGTCTTGTATATCTAAGACATAATAAATGTGGTCAAAATAACCCTATATTACTAACTTACTACTATTTTTTTAAGAGTAAAATATTTTTGGAGTTCTATAAAATTTAAAAAATATTAATTTGTTTTTATAATTTTTTTGTATTATTTGATTCCTATAAAAATAGAACATATTTTTATTCATCTTGAATGGTAATTCTGTTAGATGATAATATATAGCTAATAGACTTATATGTTCAGTTTGATTACAAATGAATTAAACGATTTGGGAATGTTAAAATTTTTCAAAAAAAAAATGATTTAGCAACCAAATAATTCGGTCGCTAAAATCGATAGATACTAAACTAGAGGCTGAATACTTTGCGTCGCAAAAAATCTTTGTTGCTAAGCCGTTTGCCATCGAATTTCATCTGAGTCGCTAGTTTACAACCGAACAATTCAGTTGCTATTTTGGACCGAATTATACGGTCACTTCGTCATCGATTGCTATTTTACTTTGGACCAAATCAGCAACCAAATAAATCAGTAGCTAATCAGTCTCTAATATATAATCACAATTTAAGTATAAAATAATTAAAATAATATTTGGTCGCTAAGTGTGTCTCTATTGAATAATTAAATTTATATAAAATTGAAAATGAATATATTCGGTTCCTAATTTTATAATATAAAATGAATTAAAAAAAAATTGGTCGCTATTTAGTAATTAATTTTAAAATATAAAATTTAAAATGCACATCGGTCGCTAATTCAGCTGCTAAAATAAAATATGCTATATTTTTTTTGTTTTTTCATTCATTATATTTTGATTTGCTTGATAATTATTGAATGTAAATATAATTCTTAATTAAACTATAAAATGAATTAAACAATTTATAACAGCTAAAATCTTCCAAAAATTACAATTTTTCATCATTTTCTAATCAATTTTCTTGCAATTATGGTGAGATTAAGGAAAACATGAAATAACAGTAAACCGTCTAATAGAGTTACTATTGCTGATCAATAAAAATATTTTATTTTTATTTTTATAGGGACTAAATTAACACAAATATTTATCAGGATAAAATTCATATTTTTCAAACTTTACATATACCAAAACATATTTTCCCTTTTTTATATAATTTGCAAGTGATTAAAAAAATTAGCTGACATTTGAAGTTTGAACATTACTTTCAAAGGAAGTTTCGGTTATCAAGTTAGCTTCAATTTATTTATCCATGTACATATGACATTCAAATCGAGTTTCACGACCAAATGCTGACCCCATACTTTAATAATTAAGAAACAGTTGGCTCCATGTCCTTGGTTGAATAAACAAAGACGATGAAAAATGAAAGACGACTTCCTTAGAGACACCTAGATGACATTATATATTTTTTCTGTGACTTATTATATTTTTTATTTGTTTTGAAATATTTATCATTTCAAAAAACTGAAAATATTAATTTTTTTCTTCTTAATATCACTTTTGGTATCGATAGTCACTATACGTGATAATCGACACAAATGCTGACATAATACATAAATCAAAATGAGTTTAAATATTTACAAAGTATTAAAGGTTAAATTTAAAGCTGACTGGATGCTCAAACACAATGACTAATATTGTATTATTTATTTAATACTAATAAATATATGTATGATTTTTCTCTCTCTCATACATTTAAGACATTTAAGTCATACATAAATTTTTTTACTATAATATTATAATGGTGAATTACAATAATAATTAAGAGGATGTTATTCTTCGATGTATAAGTAAAAGAGAGTTTATAGTTCGCCCAATGTTCATATTATATATATAACTTTCTCAATTATAGGTAAAAGTAAATAAATGTGATTGCATATATATTTTTTTTTATAAATGACAACTTTACTTTACAAGTAGTTAAGAATAAATGTGACTGTATATAATATTTATTAGGTTAACCATGGTTAAATTTCTAATGATAATATATTAACTTTTGTATCACAACTTGTTAAAAATAAATTAATGCAATTATATATAATTATTATCGATCTATATGTATATATGACACTGAAGTTAAATATGTCTTCTAATTAAATTAGTATTTAATGTTGTTATGAGATGGTTGAAATATTTAATGATAATTAATTAATTACAGCTTAAAAGTGAATGCTGAATATATTATTTTCAACAGTTCCTTACTCATTTTCCTCAGAGTCAAGGTTCAGAGCCTTAGGCTGTCAAATAGCACAGGGTCACAGCTTGAGTCATGTAGTAGAACTTAGCATGGTCTTTTCCCTGGATGAAGAGAAACGAAGTCACAAATTCACAATCCCCTTTTATTTTGTCCTCACGGAGGATGCTTCTTTAGTTGACTTACATTATTGAAAGATACATTGATTTCTTTCTAGATAAATCCTAATACATTTAATGTATCTGGCTCAACCAATCAAAGAAATAAGGATCTTGTAATCAATAATGGAACGCGCTTATAATGAAATATGAGGTTTTGAGGCATTTCCCCTTTTAAAATTAGAAATTAAAGAACAACACGTGTTCACTATACATTTTTGATGAAATCTTCTTCATAAACTGTTTTTTTACAAGAAAATTATAATCAAACCACTTCCCAACAACGACAAATAAACAAAATACTACCATGCTATTTGTGATCACAAGGGACGAAATAAGTTTTAAAAAGAAGAAGAAAAGAGTTAGCAAAAAATCCCTTGACATTGCAATATATAGATATAATAGCCTTGTAGTTTAGCGACAGTACACTATACCAAAAGTCATTATTCTATTCTGAAAATTTTTATTTGTATAATTATACAGCAAATATTACAACTTAAAATGAGAAAAAAATAGGAAATATGAAAAATGATACTGTATAATAGAAAAATAAACACAAAAAATGATACTATATATATTTTTTGGTCTTTAATAGAAGATATTTTGGACATAATTACACAAATCATTAAAAATAGTTAATTTAATTTATTGATTTTTTTTAAAATGTTACTCACGAATCAATTTTATCTTTATTAATAATCATTAATTTGTTATGAATGATATAAAAACTTATAATCTAAAAATATTATGCAGTTATTAATTAAAAAAAACATAAATACTTAAGAGTATTTAATAAGGAGAACTAATGAAAAATATTGAATGTTTCATAAATAGGTAAAATATCTTATAAAAAGGATCATCAGTTCTATATTAAGAATTAGAGGAACTAAATTGTTAAACGGGTTCTTAATTACATGAATAACACAACTCTTCTAACCCTATCTCATGCATGACCATTTTGATTTAGAATAGAATTACAATAAACAATGATAAAGCTTTCCCACTAAAATTACTATCATCTCTAATTGCATTAAAACAATCCTAGACCAATTATTTTACATGCTAAGTAGTTAGCTAGTGAATATTTGGATACTGGATATATACTCTGCACAAAATTCTAAGTTCTATTCTTATTTTTATTGTTGTAAAGAAGAAAAAAAACTTCTCACAAACTCTTAAGCCCACCTTTTGTACACCCAAAAGCAAATCTCTCTACATTATAACCTCGTAATTATTTTTTTTTTTAAAAAAGTTGAGCGTGTTTAACTTTCATTGTAAATCAATAATAATAATTTTTAAAGTAGTCATTAAAAGAAAAACTATATTTATGATTTAATTTTTTTTAAAAAAAGCTTTTAATGTATTTCTTTGCTAGCTTCCCCCCATCTAGCCTATCTTTTCTCTCCACCACTTAAACAAGGTCACTTTTATATTTTATGTGAAAAATACATAACAAAGACTACTGTGTGACCTGCTGGAGAGGGGACGACCTATATATATATAGGCAGGTTGCATCCACTATATATGTATTTATGGTTTTGCTTCAGAAGTTAGATTCCAAGTGAGGTACAACAGGTACATATATATATATATATATATATATATATATATATATATATATGCACGCATATCTGATATCAGTATATCACCATCTCAGTAACTGTGACTGGCATAAAGTCTATATAAATGGAGGGCAACGTTGCATTGGAAAAATTGCTGGAAGTTCAGAAAAAGGCATATGTTAATAATACAGATGCACACAACTGGATTGAGGAATCGTCCATTAAAAATACTACTGTAAGTTAATTTCCATCCATATGCTATGTTGTGTGTGTGTGTGTATATATATATATACTGCTTCTTATCTAGCTATGCTATTGCTAGCTAATTTGTCCAACACTTGTCTCTCCCTATTTTTAACTTTATTTATTTTTTCTGTTTCCATGATGATATAAATAAATATTTTAGATGAATCATTTGTTTTGAAAGCTTATCAGTACTTATTACAAAGTACCATGTTTGTGAATTATGCATAATCTTAGTAAACTGATCATTGACAAGAGAATTATATATGCAGCTAGGATCTACTCTTCTCAGTTTGAGTCTGAATAACTTGGAGCCTCCACAAAATCATGAGCAACAGCAACTGAACCAAGTGAGTAATATTTGACAAGTTAAATTGGTTTACACAAACCTATTTTAATCTGCATAATCTTTGATTGATCGGTCGATGTCCCTCATGTTAGTCCTTTTTCTGTGACTGGATTTTAATTAGTTGGGCTTGCTGCAAATTGAGCTAGAGTTTGTGAAAAAGGAGAATCAGAATTTAAGGTCTATGCTAAATAAGATCTCTGAACACTACGCTGCTCTTCAGAATCAGTTATTGTTGGCGATGCAGCAGAAGAAACTATCTTCATCACCTCGAAATAATGAGGACATGCAGGCAAGTTTGACTTTGAATTTGTTTTAAATTTCTTATTTTGACTAATAATTCATTTTTGTTCTATTGCAGTTGCTATGAAAATTATATTAGTATTAATTTACTTGCTCAACCTTAGGACTACACTAATAACACTAGCAGCAGCACAATATCATACGGCTGGACGATAATTAATATTCTATATTTTTTATTATTAACATTACATGGATTCTGATCGATCATTAAAATGATTTTCTCACTTTTTTTTTATATCAGTAAATGTTAATTTTATTAGTAGAAAGAATTAAATTCATGGTCTTTTTTTTCTTCTTTTTTTCTCCTTAATCATTTAACCCACCTTCTTATATCTCCTTGATCTTTTCAGTCTTGTTTGAACAAATTAATTAAATGAATAAACCATGTCTTCATATGTCTGTAGAAGGACAGCAGGCAAAATGACATGGAGAAACCAGTGTTATCCTCCTGCAGGCAGTTCATAAATACTGGTTAGTGGTAACCCTTAAGAAGTATTTACTTATGTTGAAAAAAACTGAAAAGAACATAGGTAGAAACCTGAAATATATTTACATTTACAATGTAGAAGGTAAAATCAATAACCAAGTAACATCACAAGAAGCAAAAACCATAGAAGAGCAAGCATTTGAGGCTTCTTGCAAGAAAGCTAGAGTGTCCGTAAGAGCACGATCAGAATCATCTTTGGTATGGATTTCTATCTTATTTTTGTTGAATTTTCCTTTATATATTGGTTTGCTAATGATTTTCTCATAACATCTATCATTTTATGCATTTATTTACTTGATTTGACTCTAAAGTGAAAAGGTTTAGTTGGTGTAATTGATTAGAAGGTGTATTCACACATCTGAATGAAACTATGTGGTAAATTAATTAATTTGGTTGTTTGGTTGCATGGAGGAGAAATTGGAGTGAGACCCAAAAAAATTTCTTTACCACAAAGTAAGGGAAAACACATATTTTTTATTTTTAATATTTAATGATATAAAATACAAATATATTAAAATGTATTTTTCTGGAAATTATTATAGCTAGTAAGAAGTCTTTTTATATAATTTTTTCATTTTTAACCCATTTAAGTAAGTATGAAAAAATTTCACCTTAATTTATTTCTTTCTATAATAACAATATATCCTTTTCACTTTATTTATAATTTATATTTCTCTGTCCTATTTCATTTTCTATTATATTATTTGACTAAATTATATTTTTTGTTCCCTAATGTCTCAAATACATGTTTTTGGTATTCTTGAATTTTAATTGTAACATTTGATTTTTCTAATTTTATAAATTGATGATTTTGGTCTTCATGATAAATTATTAACAAATAATTTTGATTAATTGTTATTAAGTTAGTTATAAATTAATTAAAATAATTAATATTAAAAAAATTAATAAATTATTAATAATTCTAATTTTTCACAAGTGCTTATCTTCTTCCAGGCAAATACCTCTTTCATCTTCACTATTACATGCAATTTCAGCGACAGTAACAGCACATTAGAGTTGATAGTATTTTATCAAAGTTTTTTAATGATAATTTTTATTTAATTTATAATTAATATCTCTAATAATCATAACTATTAGTTAATAATTTATTAGGGACACAAAAATTCTCAATTTATAAAATTAGGAGATCAAAATGTTATAATTAAAAATTAAGAGAATCAAAATTATGGATTTGAAAAATTAAGAGAAATTAATTAAATTTAAATCGATTTATTTAATGATGCTGACACTTTTGATGATCTATCAACGTAACTCTTATCATGTCAACATATTTTACCAAGCAAAATAAAATTACGTTACTTAATTTTTTCATTAGTGACTCAAAATTAATATCACGTGATGAAAAGCTCAACAATCATGTTCACCTCCCAGTTTTTGGAAGTGGAAATCAAATGACATTATTTGCTAATACGTATTAGCAAATATTATTGTTCACCTCCCATTATTTGCTGACACTTGTATACAAGGTAAGTACTGTTATATATCTATATTAATGTATATAATAAATATTATTTCTTTTAAAGGCATGAAAGCATATAAGGTGAATTTTTGAAATGATTAATCCACGTTACTTGATATAAACAAATTTTAATTTTTATACTAAATTTGATTATTAGTTGTAATAATATAAAAACAAAGTTGGCTCTTATGTAACGCACAAATTAATATATATCTAGTATACTAATAAAAATGATATGACATTGAAGAAAACTATTTACGATAATGCATTGGCATCTTAATTATTCTCAGATGGGTGATGGGTGCCAATGGAGAAAATATGGACAAAAGATATCAAAGGGCAATCCTTATCCTCGGGCCTACTATCGCTGCAACATGGGAACAGCATGTCCAGTTCGCAAGCAGGTCGGTGCAGATTTTGTTATTTCTTGGCGTCGGCATGTATATATGTTTTCTTGGCATCATTTATAATAGAGAATGAGTCAAAATATGTTACTGTAATTCCTAATATTAACATACATTTGATGTTAGCGCCTCAAATCCTAAGTTTAATCATTTTCCTGATTCTTCATCTATTTATTTTACATTGTGCTAGTTTGAAATGTAGTAGTTTATATATAGTATCTTAAGTTTTTTTTTTTAATAAATAATATTTATCTCATTTCATTTATCATTGATCTCTCAACACAAGAAATAACATACAAATACATGAAGACTAAAATACAATAGAGTCATCCTTACTAACTCATGAGCAACTTCTTGTTTGTCTCTTAACAAATCTTATAACAAAGGATGAATTTGACAAAATACATCTTAAGTTAGTTTATATTTAATATTTGGCAAAATATGTTACACATAATTTATAAAAAAAATTGCAGAAATAATTTTAAAACAAAATAAAACAAGTGTTTGAATTATGAAAAATTCACGTATTTAATAATTATAAAGTCTCACATGATTTAAAAGTCGAGATTCCAAATTGTTTATAAATACTATCTTCTCTCAATTCACCAAAATGTCTTTTACAAGAAAAAAAATCATGACAATTCATCAAACATTTAAGTAGACAATAACTGAAATCGAAGATTAATTTATGACACTGTTGCCTCCATGGGCTATTTCACAAACCATTCTAATTTGTCTTTTTGAGGTTTTGAAGAAGAAATTTCGACATTCATACTTGCCTTTCCATTATTTTGCAGTAAACTCTTTTATATATGGCTTGACAGCAGTGTCTTGCAGCTAAGATATGTCATTTATTTTGTAACAGGTTCAAAGGTGTTCTGAGGATGAGAGTGTTGTCATCACAACCTATGAGGGAAATCATAATCATTCACTCCCACCAGCAGCCAAGTCCATGGCGTGCACAACATCAGCAGCACAGAAAATGTTCCTTTCCAGCTCAACCTCTAGTTCACATGGAAGCACTTATTCAAATTCAGACCTCTTCTCTCCACTATGCACTTCTACCTACTATCCATCTGCATCATCATCATGTCCAACTATAACGTTGGACTTTACCCGAGCCTCCAAGAACACACTGAAATTCCCAAGTGTTATTTCTTCAAAACATTTGCAACCTTTTCCTCTTTCATTACATGGTCAACCTCAACAATCTGAGGGAATATTACCCTCAGAGAAAAACCTTGCCTTGGTGGATGTTGTCAGTGCTGCCATAGCCAATGATCCTTCTCTTAAGGCAGCATTAGAAGCAGCTGTTTCCTCAATCATTGGAGACTCTCAGAACATCAATAACCATTGCCAATCACTACCAACTTTCTAAGATGTCTGTATCGGCTCTGCGCTATTGATCAATTGATTTAGAGTTGATAATAATTGTCAAGAAATTAGTAAATTAAGCAAGCAAGTCAGTTAGCTAGTTTGACTTGCCTGCCAGAAGAGGAGATATGTATAAGCATGTTTTATATATAGTAAGTTTAATATCAACCGGTGAGGTATAGTTGGCAAATAAATGCTCATTAATATGTAGTCAGGAGCTTAATCCGCAGGTCTATGTGTATAAAAAAATATCTGTTCGAAAAGGTCAATTCCTTAAATCAATCTTCTACTTCAAGAGATTAGTATCTACTTGCCAGAAAATATCCTGGACACCCAAAATATACGCATGTTTGTATATAGCAAGTTTAATGAGAAAATCCATGTTCATAATAGTATATGAATTGGTCCTTGAACAAATATTACGAGGATACATTACTCCATTTTCTCTCTGGAACAAGTGGGGGTTCTAGTTTCCCATTTAAATAATAGGCTTACAGGTCACAAATATATTTTAATAATCTGGTATGCATAATGCACATGACAGTGAAGAAACAACCATTGAAAATGTGCAGAAACTGATTTCTTTGGAGACAATCTGGTGATAATATAATTCAAATAGAATGAGCACCAGAAACTTTTATGAAAATTAAACCTCAATGTTTGTTAGCAAACCAGACATAGCCACCAGAAATTAGAATTATGCAGAGAGTTAATTGACTTTGATAGGAAGATGTATTATCATTGATAGTCTGATACTTTCTCAAGATTAGTATTCTAATGTGTTAGATTTATGAAGCAACAAATAGTGTTAATTGTAACCTTGATGCCTATGTTGAAAAACAAACAAGCTTTGACGACCATGAGCATGACTGCATACAAATCGGCAAAAAGTAACCCTGACTTTGCATGAAAAAATTGGCATTAGATGAAAAAGAGAAAAAAAATCTGATTATTTAACATTTAAAAGCCTTATGGCTTATATATTAGATTTCCAATGAAATAAACGGTTTGTGATTTTGATTTGTGAAACTCATGCTATGAGTAAAATAATGGAGTTCTACCAGAAATTTACACGAGGTAATTACTCGGATTAACTCACGATGTGATCCTAGTCCCTTTTAGTGTCAGAGAAAGGCTTATGGTCGCGTGTTCCTTCAGTGACACTAATTTCGAATAGAAAATCATGATCAACCACCATTATGCTCCTAAGCTAAAGCATTTTTGAATAAAGTGAGACAACACTCATGGTAGGCTGAAATGCTTGTAGTTCCTAGGTTGGGTAGCTGAAGTCTCGTTTTTAAGAGAGTTTCCAGGACCTTGAGAAGGATTTCAAAAGAAGTCAACTGAATAACAACACTCTAGGCATAATAAGTTTCTCAAAGTAACAATTCTGGTCTTTTATTTTCATCTTATTCACCTCCTTCTCTCTTTCAATTCCGCATTGTTCTGTATTACTCAAATCTTTATTTTTCTATAAATTATTACTCAATTTTTCTTGTCTCTTTAATTCTCATGTTGTTCATCTCCACTTTCAATCCCTCTTTTCAGTTCTAGATTATGCTGTGTCTTGCACCACCCTCTACCCACTGACTTACAAACTAATGATAAAAAAAGATTGCAAACTTTGTCATGTTTTAAAAATTAGAAACAGAAAGTATAAATCCAACCTATCCTAACTTCAAGGAGAAACTTTACCCAAAAAATTACAGCCTTATTTGATCAAGATGGATTTTCATTTAACAGATCTATTTTGCTCCTTACAATCCCATATTGTTGATGAACCATCAGGCTCATGCAAAGAAACAAATCAAATTAGTATCAAATAGTTGTAATTAAAATAAAATAAAAAGTAATTGTGACATGATAATGATTTTACATTCGTTTGCCGAAGACCATGCTATGCACGGGTTACACACATAGCCTTAAAACATAACAGAAGCACCTAAACAAGAGCTGCAACCCACGAGTTCAACTAACATCTTAATCTTAATACAGTAATATTCAAATTTGCACTAAAGCGAACTAAGTCTGCAGCTATTTTTTCCGCCCAAATTTATCCGATGTACAATATTTAGTTTCTAGGGATAGTTGGATAAATTATTTTTAAAGCAACTAAGAAAACATGCTCTCACTGCTTTGTGTATAACAATCATGTTCCGGACTAACTAGAATTGCATAAATATAAGAGCATTTGTACATATATCATTTGTTTTTATATACTATCAAGATGTTTTTAAATGACTTTTCTGATGGTCTTAAAATCATTTATGCTCTCTGTATCCTTTTTTCGTATGAACTTTTTTATGGAAGCATATCATATGAAAGATGAAAGTGTGAGAATGACAATTTTTTTTTAAACCAATAATTAAAAGATTTAAATATGTTTAAAGATTCTTAAAATATAATCGAATAGTGCAACTAATCCATTAAATTTTTTGTTTATAGCTGAATCCCTAAAACTTTAAATAACTTATAAAAATTTCTAATATTTATTCAAAATGACGTGATTATTAATTGAATATTTTAGTGATACATAGGCAAAATCATGTCAAGAGATATTAATGACATAACATACCACCTAAATTTTTCTTTTATGTTTAATTAAAAAAATTGTCCGCAACTATCTTTCCTTTTTTTCCCCTTCTTTCCCCGTTCTTCCTCCTTCTCCTGCGACTCCAAAACCCCGAACACCACCTTCGTCCAAACTGACTCCTTTGGGAAAGCCAACCCCAACCACTCAACAGCAGGAAGCCGCAGCCCCAAGTGCAGTGTAGATTCCTTCTGGATGTTATAGTCTGCAAGGGGCGGGGTAAACTTTGGCAAACTTTATGGGGGTCCTGTTTAATATTTTCCTTTTTTAGAAAAGGGGA
>PYAF01002407.1:2860117-2881979 GCA_007407185.1 Glycine tomentella
AATTAAAAAAAAAAAAAAAAGGAAACATGGCTGATTTAAAATTTTGTATATAATCCTTTTCTCGGCCCTTTGGGTCCTTCTTGTATAAAAAAAAAATGTTTATATAGAACAGCAAAAATGTTTCCTATTGTTTTTATCTCCAGTTTTCACCTTTTAATTACAAAACGATGATCCCTTGTTTCCAATCTTGTTTCCCGTTCTAAGATTTGCACAAGAAACATTGAAGACAACTTCATACTGAAAATATATATTTTTTTTGTTTCCTGTATAAATTTTTGAAAACAGAAAACAAGATTGACAATTTTGTAATTAAAAAAATAAAATCAAGAAATAAAAACACAAGTAAACGCCTCTTAAAACTTTTTATTGTTTTCTGTTTTCATTTTCTACTTTCACTCTTCCTGCATAATTTTTTTTTTAAAATAGGACACAAATAAAAACAGAAAATATTTTTTTTAAATCCCTAACCCTACCCTGCATTTGCCCTTTTCTTTTTGCACACCATGTCGGACCAAGTACCAACTGTTACTTAGTTAGTCAATGTGAATGTTATTTTCTAGCTGTTTGCCTTGCTAGGAAATCACAATTTATAAGAGGTCCAATGGCATAGAAATTCCGAGGGGCTGCAATTATTAACTGCTGTGAATCATGTGAATCTTTTTATTTTCTATACACAATTTAGCATAGTAATGACACAATTACGCAGCTTCAGTAAATCCTTTAGGCATATTGCCATAGTCAAACTCCGAATCACATGCTCCCAAGAAAAAATCTCCAAAGAACCCTGCAACCAACCATACAACGACTGTCATATGTTTACGTTATCTAATAATAATAATAATAATAATAATAATAATAATGATAATGATAATAGTAATTAGTGATTAAGTGCATAAGCATAGTTGATAGTTATCCAATAACGATATATGATAATTATTCATTACCAAGAGAGACCCTGTGGAAGAGGCACTTCCAGAGCTACAAAACCACTATAGCAGACAGTAGAGCAGCCTTCTTCAACTCTTAGGATATACTGAGAAGAAAAATGGAATATTATATGTTTGAAATGTTAAGTAATAGTAACAAAAAATGGATTGCAACAACTAACGGAAACTCTGCTATTATTTCGTTGTCAAGCATTTGTATGAAAAGGAATAAATGAAACTAGGAGGGAAGATTGGACAAAGCTAATTACACCAACAAGGTTGATAAGAAGAGCCAAAATGAAGCAAATGAAGTTGAAAATATAATAAACCTTCCAATGAATATTGGGAGAAAGTGGAACATAAGCGTGGTCAGTCAATACCACCAAAGACAATCTCGCCCCATATCTTTGGCAATGGATCTTGATTTAGCCAAAAAGAAAACATTTTGACCCATGGGCCTTTGCTCTATCATATTATGCCAGTATTAACAAAACTAATCACTGCATTTGAGACATCAACAACTAAAGAAACTGGGGAGAGCTTGATTTTTCTTCTACCCCTTTAAAATAAAGACAATCACAGCACTAAGCATACACCCTTTTTCACTCATTATGAAGGGAAAAATCAAGACCACATATAGAAAGGTAAATAAATAGACAGAAAAAGATTTATCGGGTTAGGATTATTTGCAAAGATTCCACATTGGCCAAATATCCATCCAGGAATCCAAGTCCAGGTATCTCATCAAAGTGAAGAGCTGAAAATGCCTTCCTTTGTAATCTCATCCAGGTATCTCATCCAGAGATTAAAGACTGAAAAAGATCTGTACCTGTTCAGCTGTTAACAGAAGAATCATGGAAACAATTTACACAATCTCCAGCAGTGCCCATGTGTTAATTTTAGAGGATTCGACACCAGCCGTATATGTGTGGTTCTCAATTTGCAGTTATCTGGTCAGACAGAAATTCTAGAATCTTTATCGGTCATCAGTTGACTCTTGAGTCCATTCAAGATCAAGCAGTTTAAGTAGCTACTTGGTGGTGTTCTGCTAATGGTCTTGTTAAAGGGGTATCTTTATTAGACCTTCAGAAAGATCAAAGTGTTATGTTGCATTTGACTTGTTATTAGTTTATGGTCTTTTTCCATTTTTTTCATGGTATAATTCTCAAGGATTTCTTATCCTACAGCTGCAGCATTTGTACGGCTGTACCTATCTTTCAATCTTAATGGTTTCTTTTTTAAAACAACAAATTTGGAACAAGAAAAAAGATAAAAGGAAGAACCTTGTTCGTGATTCTGTGCAGTTTAGTTCAATTATAATACATATGACAGTCGTCTGAGAGACAGTGTCTAAAGATCCCAATCAACTGCATATCCCTTTCTACAGATCTCCTCTACGGCTCTACCACATTGTAGCATAAGTTGTTGTAAGTATTGCAAATAGGCAAGTTTTCTCGTTGAACATAATCATCCAATAACTGAAATTCCTAAATGTCTCGTACTTGCTTTACTTTGCCAACATTGAACACAATTTATCAAGTTGAAGCTGCGGAATAGGACATAGGTATAACAGTACAAGGCAGATACCTTCCATCATTGGCAGGCACAAGTAAATTAATTTAAAGCAAATGGTTAAAAAGTGTAAACCAACTTGTAATGAAAAAAACAAGATTATTACTTCCCTTTAAAGTCTTAATGGTGTAACAAATGACACTGACATAGAAATGTATGGTTAAATCAAGCAGAAAGGACCAATGACGCATAGGTTAAGCCTTTTTACTGAAGAAAGTAAATAAAAAATGCGAGGGTTATGATGTATCTACATTCTGAGATGTAAGTTTCTCTTAAATATGATATTATTAGTTTACATGGTTAATTTCTCGTCTGGAAGAACAGATTAAGTATTAGCAATATCCATGAACTGATTAAGGAGAGAAATTGAAGCAAAATATATATTATAGACCACCAATCACTTTAAGTATTAACAATTTAAATAGATAGTCTCTTAGTTGAACTATAAGCAATCCCAATATAATACTAACATTCAAAATCACACCCATTATCTATAATAAGAAAATATCCCACTTCAACAGAAGAAACTTAAATGGAAATAAAATATAACTTGAATGTTTTGAAATTTTAGCTTCTGTTCTTTATGGATTATTATGCATTTATGGTAAATGCCGGGGGGCATATTGTGGAATGATAAACAATCCCAATATAATCACATTCAAAATCACACCCTGTTGTATGATCCATAATAAGAAAATTTCCCACTTCAAGAGAAAAAAATCTAGGATAAGGAGTAAAAATCATGTAACTATGACAGATAAACTATGGATGGTAGGAATATGATCCAATATTAGTCGAATCCCAAATTCATATAACTCATCAAAATTTCCCCAAATGGGAAAGAATTCATGCTTTCTTTGTCTTTGTGAATTGTATTGGGTGGGTTTAGGAATCCAAGGCGCTTCTCAATAATCTTGCGAGTTTGGAACAAAGAATTAGCAATGAGAACAGCGTTGACATCATCATCGGGGAACAAATTGAGGTCTCTAATAATCTTCTTTGCATGAAGCACCACCTCATTAGAGACACAAGTTAATAGCAACAAGAAGAAGAATAATGCAGAGGAAGATTAACCTTGAAATGGAAGAATGCCCCATTTCGGTTCCTACTAAATAGAGTGAACATACAGTGCCACTAGAATCATCACTTGATCATTTGATTTTTGAAAATGTTTTAAAAAGAAAAATCTTACGAGTGGTGAATATTTATGTTGATTAACTCATCATACTGTTTTGTCACCTTGCGGAGGATTAACGTTTTAATAGAATGCTCCTATTTATAGTCAAACTAACTAGCTAACTAGTCCAACAAACTAATGGAATAACTGACTAGCAGTTATTCTTATTCAACTCTATTATACATCCTAGCAACATGGGTAGTTCTGTCCAGTGTCTACCACAAGAAAGCAGATGGATTAACAAGCACTAGTATCAAAAGAGAAAATTGCTGCAATGCAACAGTTTGAAGATAAAAAAAACGAACTGAAAGGTTGAACCCGTATTTATAAAAAAAAACATTATGGTGGTAACAAATCCAATCCGTCGGGCATCCACATAGCCTTTCGAAAGGCAATATCCCCAGTTCATCCACTCACGTTTTGAATGAAGCCCGGACATATGTTAAGCATTTATACTCTCACTCAATCACTCCCACTGACTTGGATTGATCTTATTATGTCAAGAACCCCTGTTGCATTTCTTTAAAGTGATTCTACACAAGACACTGGAAGTAGGAGCCAAGACATTTTGAACTTCATACAGAAAAGCTATTATGCATGGGTACTCCTAAAAGTTGCCGTGCCCACACCGGGTACATTAACATATTCAGTACAAGTACTTATTGGTTACCAAGGCTACCCCATCCAATACTCACTTATGCCTTGAGTACTAGTCCATACATAATACCAAGTTTTGTTGCTTAGTTGTTTGGTTCCTTACTAAACCAAACAAATTACTGTTTCACTCCCTTCAATTTGTATTTTTTATAAATGTATTTATATGATGACGTTAATACTTTGTTTTTAAATTTCTTATGATAATATCCTCTCGTACCCATTCCTTTAGAAAATTCATTGCATACCTGCACTTGTAACCATATCAATGAAACACACTAGAAAAGCCATTGACTAAGAGCTTTTCCCGGTTAACTTTCCACTTGATATCAAGGAAGAGCGGCATACATGAATAACTTATTTTCAGATTTCAGAATAAGAATCTAAAAGCTAAATGTTGAAATCTCATGAAAGCAACACACTAGTACATATCCCAAACTAAAAGTGTAATAATGACGAGGAAAAGGAAAAAACCTACAGCCTGCAAGAACAATATATGCTGTTTTATCAGCAGCCTTGTGATTCCCAAAGTAGCATCCCTAACATGTTGGGCATATTTGCACTAAACCATTCATTTACTATCAGTTTTCAGATGGCTGAAGCTTGTACTAATTTATTGAGTAATCTCACATAAGGTCATTAACCAATGATTTTGATATAGAATTTAGGGGGGAAAGAGAAAGAAAGAAAGAGGGGATGCGAGAAGAATAAAGAAAGGTGGTTTTCTCACTAAGAATCTAGCTGGCTGCTCGCTATCTGTATCTTGTGTAAGAGCATAAGGATAGAAGTTACTAGAACAGAGAGGAGAGAGAGAAAAGAAACAGGTAGCAGAGAAACCGTGCACTACACTTCTTGATTATCAGTTCAGTCTCTGTCTACAATACATCAGCCATTCATTATTTATTGGCAGCAACCCAACAGTTTACAGTTATAAAATCCTAACTGATAATAGCTGCCCAACTAACCAACTAACATTTTTTTCTTATTTACATATCAGATTTTATCATTGCCGTGGTGTATGTTGTTTGAAGATGATATTGTGCTTATTGATGAGACCAAAGATGGTGTTAATAGAAAATTTGAATTGTGTAGAAACACTTTGGAGTCTAAAGGATTCACAATAAGACAGAGCAAGACTGAGTATATAAAGTGTGAGTTTTCACTGGTAAGAGATGGTGATCAAGACCCCGTGCATCTACTTGGTCAAGAGGTACCCAAAAAAAATACTTTTAGATACTTTGGATCAATTTTGCAGAAAGGTGGAGAGATTGATGATGATGTAAATCATAGAATCAGAGCAAGGTAGATGAAATGGCGAAGTGCATCTGAGTTTTTATGTGACCGTAAAATTTCCCTTAAACTGAAAGGAAAATTGTACAGAACAAATATAAGACCTACAATGTTATATGGAACTGAATGTTGGTCAGCACATAAGCAACATGAACATAAAATAGGGGTAGCAGAAATGAGGATGTATGATTATACGAAGATGAATAAGGTAAAAAATAAAGATATTCAACAAAAGGTAGCAGTACTACCGGTGAGTAAAAAGATGAGGGAGTATAGATTGAGGTGGTTTGGGCACGTAGTGAGACAGTCCTTGGATGCTCCCGTAAAAACAAGAGTCTGTTACCAAGTGCTCGACACAAAGAGAGGTAGAGGTCGGAAGGTGTGTCTTAGGACGGAATGGAGAAAAACTATAAGCTTGGTGGAGGGTTAGACTCGTTATTATCTTTATGTTCTAGACGATCCCCTTTTTGTTCTTTTCCTCTTAAATTTTCCCCTCCTTTTCTTTCTTTCTTTTTTTTCAACTTCCTTGTATCTATCATTTGTTTCATCTACCAATGACCCCAATTAACTTGGGTTAAAGGTGTTGTTGATATTGATGATGATGTTAATTTGAATTGAAACGCATACTTTGGTGACTTGTTGGTCATGAGTTCGAATCCAGACACAGCCTCTTTGCATATACAAGGGTAAGGTTGCGTACAATATCCCTCCCCTTTACCTTCGCATAGCGAGTAGTCTCTGGGCAATGGAGTACGTAGTTTTTTTTTTTTTGTTTTTTAAACCAAACATGCATTAACTCTTATATTATTTATGCAGTAACACCAAAACCCCAGTGACCAAAAAAGAGGAAAAGGAAAACACACAAATTCCAAATCCAATTGAGGCAAGCTACAAGAAAGATGATATCCTCTTCTATTCAATAAGAATTCAAGGCAAAGAATAACTGAGCTGAAAATTTTACCTCCAACTGCAACAGGTCTGAGTTGGGGGTAACCAGACACACAATTACCGGTGAACTAAATTGACAAACACATAGATCAACCATGATCCAACATCCATTCCATACAACACAAGGCCAATATCCAATTATCCACCACATAAATCACCTTTTTAAATGATAATAAGTACATCATAAGTGTCACAGCATGGCATGCAACTACTACATTTCAATATTTCAACGATGCAATCACTAGCCCTAACCAAAAACCTGCAACAATCAGCACCCGGCCAGCCAACCAACCAACCAACCAACCAACCAAAAGCAGAACAGAAATTCCACAATATCATCATCATCATCATCATCATAACAACAACAACCTAATTCACATTTCAAATCTTATTGCAAGGTTTAATGGCAACAATGGATTGTTCGAAGATGTACACTATTACGCGCCACGCCTTCGGCCAGCAGAAACGATGCCGTTCTGCTCATTAATGTCCTCCTCGTCCTGCTCCGCCTGCTCCCTGGCGAGGATCTCCGCGAGGTGCTCCAGCGCGTCCTTCGCCCTCTTCCTGGCCACGGCGGCCTCCCTGGCGCGGCGTTCCGCGTCGAACCGCGCCGCGGCAGCCGCCTTGCTCATGGACACGGCAGCGATGCGGGCAGCAGTGACGAGCACCTTGGCGGACTGGACGTCGACGGCTCCGGACTTGCGATCAGGGAGTTTGAAGTAGGTGAAGTTGGAATCGAGACAAGAAGGGCAGAAAAACGGTGGTGCCGGCGCGGGTGCAGCGGAGACGTTGGTGGAGGGGAACGCACAAGAACGGTGTGCGACGGCGGGGCAGCGGACGCACATAAGGCGGTGGTGGGGAGGGAGGGGAGAGTCGTCGTGGAGTTCGAAGCAGAGAGGGCAGAAGAGGCCAGGGTGTTGCTTGAGGACGCAGTTGGTGCAGTAGCGGCAGGTGTGGGCGCGGTAGCGGATGTTGTGGATGGTCAGAGATAGGGTTTGGGTGGCGCCGCAGATGTCGCAGGGCGACGGAGAGGCTTGCCGTGAGTTCATGGCGGAGGAAGAGGAGAGAGCCTCCGTACGTACGTGGCGAGGGGTTCCAACGGTAACCCTAGAAAATTCAAGAGAAAAGGAGGAATGGGATTAGGAAAATGGTGGGAACTGGGAAACACTTAGCGCTGATTTTACCAACGGTTTTGTTGTTTTAATCCCTGCCTTGTTATTAAGTGTGCCCTTTTTCCAATTTTTATTATCCTTATCAATTAAAATTTGACATGTAGATATAATTCAGTTATTGAATCATAAAATCATATTTTATATTAAAAAAATAATGTAATAATTATCAAAATTACAATTAAAAAATATATGTTACGTATAATAAAAATAATTTAGTTATTACACATATAAGATATAAGTATGGATATGAGACGGATATGTACATACTCATCCTCATATCCGTTTTAAAAATTGGATATTATTTATACTCAGTATTTATTTCTGTTCAAAGTGAGAATTCTCCATCAAACTTAAGGTCAGTGTGGGACAGTATCCTATTGGTATGAGTTTATTTATCATGGTTAATATAATAAAAAAGGGAGAACGTGAGAAAAGAAAAAATCGAAATTGAAATTAAAATAAATAAATAAATTAATTAAATCTTTAAAAAATATAATTAGATCCTTAATTTAGTAATTGAACTTCTAAATCTAGTTAATAATAGTTTAAAATTGTGAAAAATATAATAATCTGGAGGCAGTTTTAAAATCTTTGAAAACTTGATTAAAAAAACTTGAAAATATTAAAGATTCAATTATATTTTTTAAATTAAAAAAAATAAAAATTTCAAATAATACAAGCACAAATTAATTTATCACTAAATATATGAATCAATTAATCAATTAATGTGAGTTCATTTCAACTTAATCTCAAATTTGAGTTATCCAATTGTATTAAGTACTTGGAGGCATAAATTTGTTGTTGAAATTGTGTTTTGTTTCAAAGACAGAAATAAGTTATCAAAAACAAAAAAATAAGGTATGTATGTTTGGTTGGTAAGATTTTGGAGAGAATATGATTACAAATTTTTCTCTTATCAATTACAGTAAAATCATTTTTTTTTTAAGAATCGACAAAAAAATATTGATTTTTCATACCAAAAATCATTTTTCTTCAATTTTTTATTACATATTTCTCTTAAATTAAACTACACAATATTTCATTTTATTTTTACTTTATTTTCATTTTTCAAATTATCTCTTTTTTATTTCTATTTCTTTTATTTTTTTCCTTTAAACTAAACACACTCTTAATGTTATCCCATTGGAGTATGATCTCCCATAAATAATATTTATGTTATAAAAAAACCTATTAATTTAACCTAAAAAAAACATGTATTATTACGATTGTTTTTGTGTCTGACCTATTTTGTTACTGTCATCCAAAGATTCCAAACATAACAACAGTATTACTACCAATTCAGCAGTATTTTTTATTTTTAAATTTAATTAAAGACTACCAAATTACTAATTCATCCGTTAAAACTAAAAAAGATAAAGAAAATATAAATGTTAAAAATACAAGGCATGGGTATTGAATTTAAATACTGGTCAGGCAGGGACCCTAATCAAGAAAGGAAGAAAAGTTTTCACGTTTACGAAAGAGAATAGAAAGGAAAGAAAAACAGAGCGAGCATTGCATTGAGAGAGAGAGAGAGAGAGAGAGAGAGCATCCATGGAAGTGGAGGACGACTGGGATTTGAGCGCAGAGGACCTCGATTCCCTCGAAAGAGACGCATTCCAGAAAATTGCCCAACTACGCAACCCTGCTCCTCCTTCTCCGCATCAACGCCACCATTCTGCAACTGCAACAATCAACCACCTCCCTCCGAAACCCCTTCCCGATTCGCGTCCCCAAACTGTAAAGTTATTCTCTTTTCTCATTCCCCATTCTTTCCCACTCTCATGCCTTTCTCTCTACTCTGTCGTTTATACGGTTATCTTTGTCGTTTTTATGTTAAGTGTTTGTTCATGCCTACGTTATGTCCCATTTAAAGTGAAGCAACTTAGAAGTGGATGGAGCCCAAGCTGTTTGATACTATAATGACAGTAATTAGTATTTTTGGGAAGGAGTTTAGCTTAGTGTCATAGTTTTATTGTTTCAATCCAGGCTGGTACTTTGTCTCAAGCAGCAAGAGCATTGCCCACGTCATTCGAATCAGGGACAAACAACGGTGTGCCTTATCTTCTCCACCATTTACTAACACACCCCATCTCTTTCTATCTATCTATCCATCTATCTATCTATCTATCTATCTCCTCTATCTTTTTCTTTGATTTTTCCACCATTGGTTGTGTTGTGGATAAATTATTTTCAATTGTCTTTGAAAGCTTTTTTTGTTTTCTGTAATTTGTTCTGATTTTAAGGTATCAAGTGGTGATTTCTTATTTTTTTTATCTGGCTTTGTGTTGCAGACAAGCAGTCAAAAGAGCTGCCAAAGTTTTCAGTCAAATTTTTTCTTCATTCCAGTGGAAATGTTGCAGCCAAGTTTCAATATGACCAGGTTTTGTTGACTAAACTACTTGCAGAGTATTCATTTTATCCAATATCTAATCTTTTACAAACAAGGTTTTGTCTTTAACCATATACAAGTGTCAATGTAGAGCTCTAGGCTCATGCTTTGGACGTTGTTTTGCAACAGATAGTAATTGCTGCTTTTCGAAGAATCCCTAGATCTTCTTGGAATGCAAAGGAACGGTATGTTTCTCTTTCTCCAACTTTCATCCAATTTGTGCATTTGTGCACACCAGTGTGAGCATGTATTAGTTCTCTTGATTGGCTACTTTGTTGCATTAGCCATATGAAAACTTTGAGCCTGCAGGTTATGGATATTCCCACTATCTTCCTTGTTAGAAGCAGAGAAGATTCTTGGAGAAATACCTAGTTATAGTGTTCAGGTAACAGCTTCTTCCTTATTTCATTTTCTTTATAGTTAGGAAATTAATGTTAGTATGCCACTATTTACCATCATAAGACAAATAATCTTGACATTCACAAATTTCCTTTTCATAATAAAATTATGTCACCTCGAGTGTGAGTCTTGGTTCAATAGTAAGACTGTTGTTAGTGCCTTCATTCATGAAGGAGGGGCTTTCTGCTTCTGACCCTCTTCAAATTATCACAGAAACACCCTCCCAATTTAAATTTAAATTATTAGCTTTGTCCCGACTCCCGATTATTATTGAGGGATACCTATTTGACTTCTGCACGCACTTAGTAATTAAGTTTGGTGAGATGAGCTAGTCTGAGAGAAATCAAATAGGGTTCATTCATGACTACCTAACCTGTTGCTATCTCTATTACAACTGTTGGTCGATGGACCTTTCATCGTTTATTCTGTGAAAACTGTTTACAATGTTTGGGATTTCATTGTGAAGTAGTTTCCATGTTGGGCGTGACATGAATTTTTGTTTCTCAGCACATATTTGTTGTGCTGATGGCCCTTTTGAATATACTTTGTACCTTTGATGATTGCCTGGGCTGTTTGAGTATAAGCTAGTGAGTAGTGTTTTTTGGAGATTTGTTTGTTCCTTCTGTTAACTAATAGGTTGTTTTATGTGGTTCTTCTGAATTATTTGGTTGGAGAGAAACTAGTGCACGAGTTTCAAAACTTTACTGTGGAGATAAGAGGAAACCCATGATGTATATGATTGCCCTGAATTGTACTGTAATTTTGGGTTGTCTCTATTTTAGTTTTAATTTCATACTTGTTTTAATATATATATATATATATATATATATATATATATATATATATATATATATTCCCCTTTTGTCTCTTGCAAATCAATTTTCCTTTCAACCCTGATGCACCCTTGGATGTTCTAAATTTTTAATGGAAAGCTATATTATTGAAAAAGTAAAGCATTCTATGTGGATAATAGGATTAGGAGGTGCAAAGGTGGGATCTGGGATCACTTATTGTGTACATTTTTTATTCATTGAGTAATGAAAACCTGTTATCCTAGAGTAAGCATGTATGCCAGATTTTTATGTTTAAGTTTGTGGTTTTTTCCTGTGATTATTTTGTTTCTTATTTCCTATTTCTATATCTTTTAGTTTTCCTCCATATATTTAAATAATTTTACAGGTAGATAACTTAGATCCCTTAGTGCAACGTGCCGTTGCTGCAGCGTCTGCAGTTCCAGATCTTCAAGGTATATAAATATTTTCATTATCAACTTTTTTGTTCTCTCTTTTTTAGGTCTGCAAATGCTCTAGTTATATATTTGTGTTTTCTTTTTTCTGAAAAATAATGAAGTTGCTATTTTTGTCCGCTTTGCTGAAAGATCGATACCACAAGATCCCTAGTTATATTGAATCAAAGCTATTGCCATTTCAGAGAGAAGGTGTTAGGTATGTAGTGACCTGATCACTTTTTTTTCCCCGCCCACCACTCTCATAAATATGGATTAGTTATTGTCTTTTATCTTCCATGTCTATTTGTTTTCTCCTCTCTTACTTGTTCTTCTACGATGCATTGATTTTAGTAATTATTTGTTTGTTTTCAGGTTTATATTACAGCATGGAGGACGTGTTCTCTTAGCAGATGAAATGGGACTTGGGAAAACTTTGCAGGCAATTCACTGCCTAATATTAAATCATTTCCATACGTTCACTGTGCATCATGATGCATAGCAGTGCTTTGCTTCTTTGCAAACAAACATACAATTATTTGTGCTAGGAGTTAAATCTTGGCAGGATTTCTGCTTTTCTATCTAATATCTATTGTTGGGTTGTAAATTTTGTTAGCTATCTTCTGCGAATAAAGAAGTGCATCTTAGTGTCTTAGATGCTAATTGGCTAATGATAGAAAACATCCTGAATGATACAGTAAAATATGTAACTTAATTTACAATTAACAGTAGTACACATAAATAATATCAGTCATAGTAGCATCTTATGAGCTAGCTTTTGGAGTTTAGTAAGGCTTAGCCCAAATTCAAGATAGTATCAATTTTTAAAGCATATGATAGATCCAATATTGGGTTACTCTCAACTGTCCCCATGGTTTTCTCAGTGCAGTCTACCTGCCCCCCCATTCAGCATAATCAAAATATGATAGGTTACCAACCTCTAAGTGGAAGCCTCTTATGGTTTTTATAAAGCCTCTAGGCTGGTAAGGAAGAGAGTTAGTTATGGAGAAAGTGGTACTGAGTCTGTTATATAGGAGGAAAAGAATGATGTGGTAAGGGTGTGAAAGTTTATTGTTGTAGTGGAAGATGCAAAACCACGCATAAGAGGGGGGCATGTAGCAGACAGAGGATATGATGTTGGAAGTGAGGGTCTTAGATTTTATTTGGTTTCATTTTGCAAAATTACAAAATTGGCCTTCCTTTTTTTTTTTTTTAATAAAATTTAGCAGCGTGTTTCTTTTGCAGGCCATTGCTGTAGCTTCTTGCATACAGGACTTGTGGCCTGTTCTCATAATTGCACCGTCTTCGTTACGCTTGCAATGGGCTTCTGTAAGGGTTGCATTTCTACATTTTTCATCATTTAATAGAACACATTCGGTAATGTATGCTCCTTGTTTTGCTTTAATTCAGATGATTCAACAATGGTTGAATATTCCTTCATCAGATATACTTGTATGTTATCCATGATCCCTTTATCAAATTTTATATACTGTCTGTTCCCTTTTGGTTTGTATAGAAAACTAGATTTTTTATTTTTTATTTCCTTTAATTGAGATTTCTCTTTCGTTAAAGTATATTATTTATTTTGCATTGTGAATTCTCTTTTGATGAAGTAGATTGTCTTATCTCAAAATGGTGGATCAAATAGAGGAGGTTTCAATATAGTATCTTCAAGTGCCAAAAGCAGCATTCGTCTGGATGGACTATTCAACATTATCTCATACGATTTGGTGCCAAAGCTACAGAATATGCTTATGACATGTGACTTTAAGGTTAGACCTTCCTGTAATCTTAATCATATGTCAGTATCTGCCTCTAACCATTCTTTGAAGGCTGAGTGAGTACAGTGAATGGAGGAAGTCATCTATATATTATATTGCAATCAAAGCGTTGCAAATTTGAAATACATTAATTTTGATGAAACACTTCATGTTTGTAAGTTATGAGGCTCATTATGATCAGCAGTGTTATGCTAGGCTGTTAAACAGTGTTTATTTGAAAATGGGTTGCGAAATGCTTTATAGATTGATGAAAGCTATGGAGGAGATACAATATTTACTTTTTCCCCCTTCTTTGGGTCTTTTTGCAGTGATTTTTTATTAGTCATTGATCATTAAATGAAAACGACTTCCATTATCCACCTAAACCAAAATTATTTGACAATGATTGCAATTGTTATACATGATGTCATTAGTTTGAGGTTGCATGTGAATTTCAGAGTATATAGCAGCTATAGCATCTATTATGTTCCAAAGATAACTAAGATACAACTTAATTTTTTCTTTTGTTTCAATTATGGTGTTTTGCCATTTCACTATGGTCTTTTAAAAAATTAAAATGATTTGAGCAAGTGGTCAAGTGGTATTTATTTTGACATTTCAGCTATATATTATTTTTTATTATTGTGTTTGTACAATCAAAGCTTTTCCTGATGTAATGACTGGGACTAAAATTATTTAACTGTATACGATAGATGTAGTTCCAATTATTGCTGATAAATCACACTCTTGGATGTGAACCATTTTTATTCAGGTTGTGATTGCTGATGAGTCGCATTTTCTGAAAAATGCTCAGGCAAAGAGGACAACTGCTTCTCTTCCTGTCATAAAGGTATTAATTCTTGAAAGCCACAATCACATGCATACCTCTTTCTAAAGTTCATGCTTAACAGACATAGAAAACATATATGGAAAAGATAAAAGATGAAGGGAGAGAATTGAAAGGATAGTTAAACAAAAGAGAGAAGGAAAAAAGAAGTCCATTGTGTGTACAGAAGCATCTGCATAGGGTCTAGTGCTCTAAAGTCTAGACCCGTGTTCCTCTCCTCCCCAAAAGGAAGTCTGATTTCATATGTGAAACATTTAAAAGTAAATTCTGTGTTGGCTTCAGAATTAGTTTAGTTGCAGTATAGACTGTCTGTGGTAACTCTGTCAAATTCTCTCATGCTTTCTTTGACAAACTAAAAATTGGTGATATTGTCAGAAAGCTCAATATGCATTATTGCTTAGTGGAACACCTGCTTTATCACGACCAATTGAACTATTCAAGCAGGTAACTTTCTTTTTCTGTCTATTTAGGTTTAATACCTTGTTAATGTTTGACATTATTGGAATATACATTATAATAATCTGATTGAAATTGTGCTCTAGTTGGAAGCTTTGTATCCTGATGTATATAGGAACGTTCATGAATATGGTAACCGGTACTGCAAGGGTGTAAGTCATCTCTTCATTACTGATAAAACTCTTTTGATTAGCCAGTTTTTCTTTTGCTGTTTATGGATGAGTTTCCATCCTGTCATTGTCACATGGATCTTCCAGGGAGTTTTTGGAGTTTATCAAGGTGCAAGTAACCATGAAGAGTTGCACAACTTGATCAAGGCAACAGTGATGATTCGCAGGCTTAAAAAGGACGTTCTTTCTCAACTTCCTGTAAAGCGCAGGCAACAAGTGTGTATATTTATCACCATTTGTTCTCTGCAACATTTTATGTCCTGCTCACTTTTGACTTTTTATTTCATTTTATGTACACTCATTGTTGATGGAACTTTAGAGCTGATTATTGTTTTGTTTGGTAATTGATTCTCAGGTCTTCCTAGACTTGGTTGACAAGGACATGAAGCAAATTAATGCTTTATTTCGAGAGGTAATTATAAATATCTGCTGTACATCTTGAGACAAGTAGAGCATGATTCAGTTTTGATAGTTGTAACTCAAGCTATGGGATGCAATTGCTACATGTCTTGATAATATGCTTTTAGCTTATTTTATGGTATATAGCATTATTTGAGTCGATTATATAAGATTGTTGAATTTCAATTCAAACAAGTAATTTGACTACCTTTGGTTTGACAGTTTGTTAGTTGCTCAAGGCTCATATTTTATTTTATTTAACTTGCTTTTGCCAATAAATAAATTACAGTTTGGCCTTCAGGGAAGACAAAAAAAACTGATCCTTTTTTACTTATGAAATTGGTTAGCAATTTTCTCCTCAAGACACAAGTTTTATCTAGATCTGTGGTGGACTGGTGATAGCTTTGATTTACTTATTTACAAAAATAGGTTACTTGAAAATGGTAATATTTATCTTTTTAAAAAAAAAAAAAGAAGAGAAAACGGTAATTTTTTTTCTTGCATTTGCCATGGAAGACTTGGAGGTGGTAAAAGCTGACCAATATTGATTTTTCTCCTGCAGTTGGAGGTGGTAAAAGCCAAAATTAAGGCAGCTAAATCACAAGAGGAGGCTGAATCACTCAAGTTTGCTCAAAAGAATCTTATTAACAAGGTATTGATTGAAGGAGCTCTGCATAGAAGTTTGGGTTGCACTATCTATTTGAGTAATTGCTATTTCCTAGAGCTAGAAAATATGTTTTTAGTTTATTTTCTGCAACAAATGCTCACACTCCCTGTGTATGTGGCCAATTTATATTTTGACTGTCTGATTAAACACTCTATTTTGGTTCATTCAATTCCAGATATATACTGATTCTGCAGAAGCTAAGATTCCATCTGTTCTTGATTATATTGGAACTGTCATTGAGGTACTCCTTTCCTCCTCTTTGCAGTAATTGAAGATTAATACTTTCAACTGCTGCAGGTGTACGCACTAAGATCCCTAAGATCTGTTTTCTGCTTTCTCTGTTGTCTCTTTTTTGTGGGTGTGCTTGCATGTATGCATGTTTATTTGTCATCTAATCCCATACTATTCAATATGTTTAATGTTGGGTAAATTTTTCATTTTGTATTGCTTTTATTGTAATGATGCCCTTTAACGCTTACTATAAGTTGATTAGTTGAATGGATTGACTGCAAATTGTACTAAATTTTTTTAGAGTAAGCTGACTTGGTACTAATGGAGCTACCATATCCTGTCAACTCATAGTATCTCCTTAATTTTGATACTTTCAAGCTCCCAGACGTAGCCTGTGTTCAATGTTGGAAACTTTTGTGGTGATAAAGCTTCTGAGACAAAATAGAGAACTTTTAGCTGGTTAATTAAAGTCCTGAGTACTAAAGGTTGCTTCCCTGCCAGTTATATTTTCACACCATTGATTGTGGGTCTCAAATATAATGCTGCGGAAAATGGCAATTCATGACAATTTCTTGTGCTTGCCACTAAGCTATCGGTGTCATAGTTAACTGAGAAATTGGTATCCAAACCACATATTAACTGTTATATCATATTAAATGTGAACAGATGGTTGTTGAGTTGATTGGTTTATCTGATGCTTCACCCCAAACCAAATGTGTGTAGTAAATCATTGTGTATTCTTAATTAAAAAGAATGGCATCTTCCATTTTGTCATCTTCATCTTGTTATTTAATTTGGGCTGTTGACCATAACTGGATCTGGTAATGCTATGCGTCATCATTGTTGCAGGCAGGTTGCAAGTTTCTTATATTTGCACACCATCAGCCAATGATTGATTCAATACACGAGTTTCTTCTTGTAAGGCCACTTAAATTTTATGCACCTTAAATTTTATGCATGTTATCATGAAATGATAAACTCTCATGAGAACTATTCAAAATTTCCAGAAGAAAAAAGTGGGTTGCATCCGGATTGATGGAGGTACACCTGCTGTTTCTAGGCAACAATTGGTTACAGACTTTCAGGAAAAAGATGCTATCAAGGCAGCAGTGGTATGGTAATTTTGTTCACGTATATCCTTGTAATTATTTTTCTGTTTTCTCTATTGAGCTCTTTGTTAGTTTGGACTATAATTCTGGTGTAAAATATGGTTCAATTTTGAGTTAATGATTTTATGCTTACACAGCTATCTATTAAAGCTGGAGGCGTTGGGTTAACTTTAACTGCTGCCAGCACAGTAATCTTTGCAGAATTGTCTTGGACTCCTGGTGACCTAATTCAGGCTGAAGACCGTGCTCACAGAATTGGCCAGGTATTCTCAAACTTGTGTTGTTTAATAGAAAAAGAAAGGAAAAAAAGAAAGATCTAAAATCCCTTAGTTCAGATTACAGTACAAGAGTACTAGCATGGTAACATTAAGAAATCACGGCAATTTCTGGAAAAAATTGTTTTAGATTATCTCCGTATGAAACGGTCTTCCATTGATTAACTTATTTGATTATTTAGTAGCCAAGGACAATCAATGTTCCGATGATTATTTGACTTGCTACTTCTTGTTTTTAGGTGTCTTCAGTAAATATATACTACTTGCTAGCAAATGACACAGTTGATGACATCATATGGTACGTTTTATGCTTTTCTGCAGTTATCTTAGGCTTGGTGGTTGGTTTAACTTGATTTCTTAGATGCATTCATAATATATAATCTTTTAACTTCTTAGGGATGTAGTGCAAAGCAAACTGGACAATTTGGGGCAGGTACATCTCTTTTTTTTTTTTTTCCCTTTTCTGGAACTCTCACATGTGATGCGAAGTGAGAGTGACTGTATATTCCGTTTCTGTATAGTAAAATGATATGGAGGTCCAAGTCTGAATTGAAGTTATTGAAACAGATGTTAGACGGCCATGAGAATGCCTTGGAGGTCTCAGCTAGTCTGCCGGTGAATAGCCCTTCAAAGCAGAAACTCATAGACCAGTTTGTTATAAAATCTGATAACATGGGTAGTTTGGTGAGTAGCCCTTCAAAGCAGAAAACTCTAGACCAGTTTGTTAGAAGATGCGATAACACGGATAGGTTGGAATATGAGCCCAACCCCAAACGTCCCCGAAACTGACCCTTGAAACGGTAAGCAAATCAATTCCTGCACATACATGCATGCATGAATGCTGACAGTGGAATTTGGATTGGCTCTTAAAATGCTTGAGCATATCATGGCTATATATCATTGTCCAAAATCCCCCCGTTAATATATCTTTGAAAATTTAACACCAGGTGCTCTAGTTGGAGAAGAATAATCGCATATTGGCACTCTTGCTCGTACCATAAGAAGAGGGACTTCTAACGCAGGAGGGTGTAGCTTGTCAGCACTGTTTACAACTCTAAACTATGCAGCTGATGCCGAAGGAACTTGATGGTTTTGCGGAATATGTCTGGGTGAAAATGGTGATGAAGGTTCCCAACAAATTTTAGGTTTCAGGTTTCCTTTTTAACATCTTGTCCCCATCAGTTCGTAGTGGGACTTGTACAGAGTACATTATCATATGAATGTAATATGTAAATTGCTTTATTCAATACAAATCTTAATATCGTTGCGATGCCGGTATTTAATTTTCTATTTCTTATAAGAACTTGAATTTTGTAAAAGCTCTTTACGAGTTTAGTCCTATGAACGTGATATTCACTTTAAATGACCAAATTTGGTTGTATAATGTAAACCACACAGACAACGGCTAATTGAAAAATAAACTACCTGCTAAGGTGTTAACTGAAAAATTAAGGGCAAAGTGGCAACGGCCAATTACCGCCAATTATTGTACAAGAGTGAAACAATGGAATGGCATTCCCAATAAACAAGGAAATGAAACTTCATAACTAATTTATATTATAAAATATGAACAATTCAAAAAACCATTGTCTGTTTCCTCAGAATACTGGCTACGTAATATATAATTACAAATAACACGCTAGCCATTCCCACAACAACAAGAAGTAGCTGTAGCTGCACCTGCCATGCCTATATCTGTGTGACTCTCCCCAAAAAATCTAGCCACAATGGCATCTACATCCTCCAAGCCAACCCCAATGCAGAGAGGGTTAGCAGGAATCTTAACAGAATCATCAAGTCCCTGAGCCAGGCTATTATGTTCAACAGAATTCTGAACTTTAACATTAGGAGCAGTTTTGCACTTGCCCATGCACTTGCATGCAACAACAGCTCCACCTTCAACACCCACCACTTTCTCAAACTCTTGCATCAATGCAGCAGCCCCTGATCTTTTGCACTTGTTACCCATGCATACCTCAATCCTTTTCTGAGGAGCAGTGGTAAATACAGCACTCTCGTTCTTAAAACCATTACTAACACTGCTAACATATATATCATTCTTAGAACATAATTCCATGGCAACGCGATGAGCATTCGTATCCTCAACAATGGGGGTAATGGGGGTGGTCTTGGGCAGTGGGGATTCCTCGACAGGTGCAGGGGCAACAACACCAACACCAGCACCAGCTCTGAGGGTGTTCATGTCAACCACTTGATCACAACCGCAATCACTGTCACCTGATTCGGACGATGAAGATGAAGAAGATTCACAATTCATCTTGGCAGCTTTGAGTTTGGCCTTCTTCTCTTGTTTCCTTTTCTTCTTCATTTCCTTCTCCTTTGCTCTTGCTGCTTCTAACTCGCTCAGTAATACATCTCCAGCATCCTGCAAGCAAAACAACAACAAACTTAGCTTCAGTATTATTGTTGTTGGATTGAAAATAAATAATTTCTTTAGCTTCTCTCATCAAAACCAACTTTTATAGAATTCTCTAATATAATTTCTCCAGAAGATAACGTGCCTAACTAAATTAATTTTAGTTCACAAAATGTTCAATTTTTTTAATCTTCTCATTTTCTCTTCATAAAATTTATCTAAATAAGACCCTAAAATTACTCATAATTCTGGACAGCAACCAATATAAAAAAGTAAAAAAAAAAAAAAAAGAAAATTGTACCGAGGTGAGGTTTTGTTGAAGATCATAGAACATGGCGAGTTTCGCGGGATCCGATGCAAGCCCTAATTTGGAGAAACCCTTGAGCAGCTTCAACTTCTTCTTTGGGGTGAGAACCCTTTTGGTGTCCTGGTAATACCGCAAATGCCCCTCGTCACAGAAACCAGAACCCGTCCCCATTCTCACCCCAAAACGAGGAGCCACGCCGCGGGATCGCGTGTGGGTCCCATAGCCGGAGACGTAGCTGACCCGACGGAGAACGGTGCCGGAGATCTCCATGTGTGACGACGATGCAAAATTACTCTGTTTTTCTTATTTTGATTTTGGTTGGTGGCTATTATCCAATCCAAGGATTGCTACTTCTCTAATCAATCGCGTTTTTTTTATTATTATTTATAAATTTTTTCAGCTTGTGTGGCTGTCTCTTATTGGGCTTTGATGACGTGGCACGCACTTTCGTTTGGCGTGTGACCTTATGGTTTCCCACGCTTTTTCTACTGTCCTGCGTACGAATTGGTTTGATATGTGCCGTTTGATGAACAGACTATCCATCCTGCGGTGGAGATGCAAACAGAGTGGCGACACGTGTTAGGGATTTTGTTGACTCGTCACCGTTGAATGAGACACGTGCTCGACAAAACGGTGCGTTTCGATCCCCCGTCTCTATCTCTCATGTGTGCCAGAGGGCCTTTCTAATTTGATCTCTGGATAATCATTATCTTATCTGTCAGTTGAACAATTAAACTGCACCTCTTATCTAATTATATAGATTATTACTTATCTCTCCTTCATTGCATAAAGAGAGAGAGAGCAAGGGATTAATTAATCTTATCCCTAAAAAAAGAATTAATTAATCTTCCACAAGATAAATCTAGATTTAAATATTGTTATAAGAGGTGTTCATATTAATATCATATTCCGAAAATAGTTGTCTTCAAATGAAAAGATATGCGAGAAAGAAGGGGGTGAGTGTTGCTTTATTAAATATAATAAGATTTTTTTAAAAAAATTTATGTATGATAAATTATTATTTTTATATTAATTATTATAAAAATTATATTTAACATAATTTATAATTAAATGATAAAATAAAAATCTTAACATTAATAATACAATTAAACTATTTTTTATTACACTATTTGATTAAAATAGGTTTAAACTCGAATTTAATATGATATAATCTATTCTAATGTAATTTAAATTGGATTGCACTTCGATTTTAGTTTATTTTAAAATCAACTTTGAAAACTAATTCAGTTCAATTAAAAAGTATTTTTATTTGATTTCTACTGTTTATATTGAATTTTCTTAATTGATATAAAAATAATGTAAAATACATTAATCAATGTATATTTTATACGTTATTGTCTAATTTTGGATAAACATATAATTATAATTTATTGATTTTGATAATAATTATTTAAAAAATTATTTTTATAATCATTTCTGATTAATTATAATGTAAAAATTGTTTACCAGTTAGTTTTTTAAATTAAATTTATTTATAAAAATTACGAA
>PYAF01002407.1:2882079-2906977 GCA_007407185.1 Glycine tomentella
AAAAATAATGTAAAATACATTAATCAATGTATATTTTATACGTTATTGTCTAATTTTGGATAAACATATAATTATAATTTATTGATTTTGATAATAATTATTTAAAAAATTATTTTTATAATCATTTCTGATTAATTATAATGTAAAAATTGTTTACCAGTTAGTTTTTTAAATTAAATTTATTTATAAAAATTACGAATTTCATTTTTTAGACAACTTGATATATAAAAATATACTTTTATCCTTGATTAATGATAACTTAAGCAAAAAATCACGTATAACCAAACATAGATAATTTTAATTTCACAGTTTCATATGAAATTTTCTAATCTAAATACATCATTAATTTTTTTCTCTACTTTTTTCTTGTTACCATCAATGGCCATCATTTATTATTAGTTTAATGTTACTTTTGATTTATTATATTTAACAATTATTTTTTTGTTATATTAAATTAAAAAAAAATCATTTTGATACTTTATGTTTTCAAAAGGTATCATTTTAGTCACCTTTTCAATTTTTCGTTAGAAATATTTATGTTCTGTTAACTTTTAAATTTAAAATGGTTTAAAGTTACTTTTGGTCCATTATAATTTACAGTTATTTTGTTTTGATATATTAATTTTCAAAAATTTCATTCTGGTCCTTTATATTTTCAAAATGTATCATTTTGGTATATTTTTCAATTTTTCGTTAGAAATATCAGTGTTTCGTCAACCTTTTAATTTAAAATGGTTTAACATTACTTTTGGGCCATTCTGTTTCGAAGTTATTTCACTTTAGTATATTATGTATTAAAAATTTCATTCATATCCTTTATGTTTTCAAAATTATCATTTTGATATTTTTTTTCAATTTTTTGTTAAAAACATTAGTGTTTTAAATTTTAAAATAGTTAAGTTAACATAGTGGTGGCTAAAAATAGTCTTTACTTTATATATTTAAAAATTTAAAATAATAGGTAAATGAAGAAAAGATGAATTTGAAATAAAAAAACAACAACAACCGACCCTCTCATATTATTATTATTCAATTTATTAATTTAATAATGATAATAATTTCATTCACCAATTATTCTCAATCATAATGAGTAAGGATCTTTTCTCCTTTGACCCAAAAAGATTATTGTCTTGCCCCAACTTTTGTCTCCACCACAACCTCCCTACATGGTCACAATTGCCGCCTCACCTAACGACAACACATCGTTGCCTCTCTTTCCATTGCTCGTCTTCGCTCGACCCAATTGCAGATCTGAATTGGAAAATCCTTTACTTTCTTGACTCAAGTGTGCACGACAGTGGAGCTGTTGCTCGCAGACCTCACAAAGAGTCACATTGTGACTTCCTTGTTCAGATATGGATTAATTGGTGAGTTAAGATCATGTTTTTGTCTTCCGTCAAAAAGAGAACTCTTGCTCTTATCTCTCTTGTCTTTTCTATTTCCAATAGCATAGTGTTATGAAAGATTTTAGTTTTCTGGTGAGGAGTATAATGATATTCGGTGGTTCCAGTGAGGTTATGTGTTGATGTCATTCAATCTGTGTGATGTTGCATTTTTTACCTTTTCTGATTTGAAAGAAGTTAGAGGAGATTATGATTTTTTATATAAATAAAAATAAAAATAGTGGTGATTTTGAACAGTCACTATATAAAGTTAATTATTTTAAAAGACTTAGACGTCACTTTTGATTCATTATATTTTACTTTGGTACATTAGGTTTTAGAAGTTTCATTTTTATCCTTTATGTTTTTGAAATATATCATTTTAGTCATTTTTCAAAATTTAAAACTAACATAACACTAATATTTATAACGAAAATTGAATAAATGACCAAAACAATACATTTTAAAAACATAAAAGACCAAAATAAAACTTTTTAACACATAATATACCAAAATGAGTCAATTGTGAAACATGATGAACCAAATGACATTAATATTTATTATTTAATATTTAAAGTAGTGAGTCTTCTATTTTTTTTCTTTTATCCAAATGTAGTGAGTCTTACAAATTACTGTATGTTTGGTACGGGTCATAAACGAAGGTAAAATATTCATGGATCGAATTTATTTTTGTAATGAAAAATCATCCATGAACTTTCATCATCTTTTTTACTCACCATATCAAAATCAATGTTACAGGCACAAAACAAGACAAACTTTTCCAATTAACCTTTACTTGAATAAAGAACCGAATTTTCTTATAGAACACGGTAGAAATCGCTTCAAAATGTTTTTCCCCAAGCTCTACACATTGAACATGACTGTTAAATCAATAAAGTAACTGGGTAAACATTAATCATATGTACTTACAAACGGCAAATTAAGCTGGTTATGTTGTTTGTTACAGCACTTGAGAGAACCACCTAACAAAATTAACTGTTGAAATTAAACTACCCTGAACTGAAGATCCTATTCCCAGGTTGACATGTTGGGAGCTGCCAGTTTATGACCTTACTAAGAAGTATGAAGAATTCTTTCTTCAGAATCTCTTTATGTTCTTCCATATTTCTTCAGAGGGCTTTTTCCACGACATTGAAGATAAGAAAAATAATAATGAATGTTTAATAGCCAGCTTTTGTAACCATTAGTAGCAGCATAAAAAGTCAGTAGTTTCTCATGATTATGGTATGCCGGCCAAAAGTTCTCGAGACCCTGCTAGGTGTCCTGGTACACGTTGTCTTATCTCTTCAAAAGCCACATTGTTTCCGAGTCCAAACCTCCAGCAAACTACAAAAATAAGTGACAGCTCAATAAATGATGAGATTAGTGCATATAGTTTATCTACCCAAAAAACAAGCTATCATGCTTCGTCATGCAAACATTTCACTAATTTGTAAAAGCTATTTGAAAACATTTGAATTGTGAACATTTGTGAAAGTAACTATTATTTCATGCAATGAGAATAGTCTTTTGATAACATGTAAACAAACTTGTTCACAGGCATCATGAATGTTCATAATCACTGTAGTAAGTAGGCAATCTTAATTTTTCTACGCGTGAAACAGCAATCTGGTTGCAGTAACAGGGTTAGTTATTTTGATTGTATCAATTTATGATTTGTTCTAGAGACAAATTTCTGAACATTTACAAATTACAGATTTGCAGCATCAAAATTTCGGGAAAAGCAAAACTAATGACAAAAGAATCTGCAGAGTGGTAAAAAAAAAAAAAAAAAACCTGATGAGCCCTATATGCAAAATGCATGCCCTGAAGCAGAAGAGAATCTTGAATGGATTCTCTGTCTGAATTCCGAATGGATTCAAGCTCCATTGTCACTCTTTTCATGTACGTCTTGACCAGAGTCATGGAAGCCTGTTTTATCTGCATAGATGGTTTGTTACTCATCAACACAAATTTTACAATGTAAATTTAGCATGTCTATACTTTATACAAAGCAGTTCACATCAAGAGTTATATAAAGAGACTAGCTTAAACAATCACTATATCATTCAAATAAAATTTGAACGTTGAACATTGTTCTCATTTCAGAGCTATATACTATGTTTATTCAATGTTCCCATTTCAAAGTAAAAGCATAAAAAATGATACCTCGCTCATTATTCCAGAATCAAGCATCCATGCAGTTGGAACGTTGTACATTTGATATGAATGTGTGACTGAACTTCGTAGCTTGATTAGCTTTTGTATGCTCCGCTCAGACCTATCACAATGAGATGAAATGAGGGACAGAGTAAGCATGCAATATCAGTAATTATTAAATAAGAACATTATCTAGATAGATATATCTGACTTGTCTAATAGGCTGGCCATCTTTTTTAAGGCGGCTCCACATGGAATGTCAGGGTCATCCTTGTAGGAGGATATGTCTTGTTCTAGCATTTTAAGCTCATGATACTCAACTGCAGCCTCTCTCATTGCATCAGCTTTCTTCTCAGGCCACTTAAAATGCTTCAAGACGGCACGCTCATCAGCCTGCAAAATACAAGATACAGAGCTTCTAAGAAACCAGTTATCGTTTATGTTGTACCACCTGATCATGACATTACATAACACTCGCATGCTTTTGTGAATCTTGTAGCTATGTCTCATTCACTGATGAAACTTCATTAGATGTACACTATTAAACTAAACATTCGTATTCAATATCTTATGCAGTTCTGCACAACCACCTTTCCTTGTAGGGCTTAGATCATTTATGAAGGTTAAACTAAATGCACCAGTAAAACTCAATGAACAAGAAAGTATGGATTGTCTTAGGAACTGGAAGTGGGGTAACATTAAATGCTAAATCAATGAGCCTATCTTTCAGTGTCCGGTAAAAAAAAAAAAGTATTGCCTCCATTTCCTGTTATATGTCACTTTTGAAGAAATAAAATTATTTCTATTTATCTGTCATTTTGGCATGAATTATTATTTTCTCCAATACACCCTTATCAAAAGAGAGAAATAATAGTTTATAAACTATAACATACCAAAGTAACAAATAAGAAAGATACTAGAAAATTACAACTAAATTTAAAAACGATGAGGAGATTAATTACTTTCCTTAACCTATATACATATGTTACAAGTGGAATAAAATTTGATATCTTAAATGATAAAAAATTAATACATATTAGCTGCCCAAATGGTAGTCATTGGTCGGCCAGCTATATAACTTTGTTAGAAACTTACCAATGATGATAATTTGCCATCAAGCCAATCAACAAACTTTAGGACCTCTTCAATATCCGTGAAGGCTGCATCTACTACTTTTCTTATAAGGTCATTGATGAATTCTCCTTTTGTTTCAATGTCTGCCCTTATCTGGAAAGGATGGTCAGTTGTTACCATCTCATTAATTAGAAGTACATATTTTAAAAATAAAAACACATTGAATGCAAAGCTTACTGCTAAAAGATGAGCTGATCGGTTCTGAATTTCTCCAACAATGCTACTGTGTGCACTAATAACTACTGGTCTCTGATGATTCACTGATCCTTTTGAGTCTATCTTCCCATCCTTATTCTTTAAGGAGTGAAATAGTTCAACAATTGCAGGGGACTTTTGGGAATTAGCTAATCTTGCCAAAGGCCGCGTCGGAATAGGCGGTGGTGGTGGTGGAGGTGGCTGCAGGCATGTGTTGGATGGAGATTTTCTTCCTACACTTGTAACTGGTGGCGGTGGCTGCAGAGGAGGCTGCAGGCATGTATTGGGTGGAGATTTTCTTCCTATACTTGTAGTGTCAGGAATGGCATAACTTGGTGTTGCAGCTGAGATTGATGCTTTAGCAAAAATTACTTCATGAGTACCTTCCTTTTTCACTCTAGACCATTCCAATTTTTCAGCAATGAGTTTCTGTATATCTTTAAATTTGGGACTCTGGTGTTCTCCAATTGGCTCCTTCTTCATCCAAGAAAAAGAAAATCAGATTCATTTCCAAGCGCAGTCGGTGAGAAATAATTTTTTTTATGCATAAAACAGATATTGATCTCATTTTTGTACCACTGTATAAGTAATTAACAACAAGGGAAATCCAATCAAACAGTGATTGATGACTCTAATAAATGAATTAACCCACTTGGAATTATAAACAAAAAGAAAACAAGACATAATTGGAAATTTTAAGGGCATTCAAAGTTCAAACTCATTTCTTGTTATCTGAGGCAAAACATGACAGACACATTAAAATTCTCACCTTTCCATTATTGCCAATGTCAACAGTTGATATCTTAGCTTCAGCAGCAGCAAGATTCTGAGTGAGCTTCGTGTTACAAGACTCAAGCTCCACATTCAAGCTCTTAACTCTATCCAATTCCTCCCTCAATGCAAGCACCTCAGATTGCAAACTCTTGATCAAATTCTCACTCACCTCTAGCTTCTCCTGCAACTCCTTCTTCTTCTTCCCATCAGGATCATCGTTTTCATTCTTTTTCAGATCAAAATCCCCAACCCTTCGCCGTGGCCTAGCAACAACAACAACCTTAGCCTCTTCATTCAACTTAGGCTTGTTTACCACAACACCCCTTTTGGCCCTTGAAACGTTCTTCAAGTCTGGAGGCACTGACTTAGCTCTGGTTGATGAAATGGATTCCCTATTTACAATCTCTGGCGGTGACTTCGGAGCCTTAGACGAAGCTCTGAGGCGTGGTGGTGGTGGAGGACTCTGCAGGGACTTGTCACCTTGCTTCTTCAACGCACTTCTTGCAGTGGTTGGTGAAGATGGCGTTTTTTGCTTCATGACTCAAAAGGGGTCTCTGAGAGATGAGAAAAAGAAATCAAAAGTGACTGAAGAGAAGAGAATGAAGAAAAGTACGAGTGTGTGTGTGTGTGGAGATCCTTTTGTGTTTGTTTGTGAAGTGTGAAACGAAACGGTGTTTGTAGCAGGAAACTGCCACGAAGTGTTTAATGACAGAAAACTTTATGAGACACCCGTGTGAGTGAGTGAGAGTGCCACCTCGTGACAGAACAGAACAGGTTCGCCATAGATAGATCACTCTTTCAAGTTTCAACTACAAATTGACCATCATCTCCATGAATTAGTATCTTCTTTCTTTCTACACTTTTACAGAACGTGACACAAAGACAAAGTGAACCCAGACACATCACCCATAATGTATGGTTACATGTTGCCACGCCAGAAAATTTCAACCTTTTTCTCCTAGTATTTTCTACATGCCACATGATACCAATCCTAAGTTTAGTTAGTTTTGATAAGCCAATCACAATTCTTGTGCTCACTTCAATTTAATCAAAAAATAAATACAAATTTAAGAATTTAGCATGAAAAAAATAGTTTAGAAACTTAATTAGAACTTACCAAAATGATTTAGGAACCCGTGAATTATTTAATCCAATTTTTAATTGCAAACGTGCATGAATTAATTATGTCTGCAATTAAAAATTAGACGAAATAGTTTAAACTAATAATTATAAATAATATTTTTCAGTTTTTTAATCTACACAATATTTACTCAATTTATATATATATATATATATATATATATATATATATATATATGATTTCTTAAATTATAAAGTGAGGAAAGTCAGTACTTTTGTTTTATTACGTGTCTTGTATGTAAGACAATATGTAGCATGTGTAACGAAGATCCAACCGCTATAAAGTGCACACAAGCATTCAAATATTAATATACATAATATGGATAATATCATCATGTTCGAGAGAGAAACCAATATTTTTTTTTTCAAAATAAAGACTTATCATAATATCATGGGGCAATTTGATCAGGATCGTCTTAAGTAAAAGATATAAATTATACTTTTCAGAAGAAAAAGAAAACACAAGTCGTATTTTTTTAATAAAAAAATCCTATTGATACTATTCATTTTTTACTTCTCTTTCCCTCTTGCATTTTTCCCCTTGCGTCTTAAATTGCTCATATTTCTCCATGAGAGATTCTTGTAGCCCGTGTTTATGTGCAAGGAACAATACTGTTAATTATTTCAAATAAGAAATTGTTTTCTAAGGTGAAATTGTTAGTGGAGTCACGTTTCAAAGGCCAATAGATGACCTTCCAAGATAGATTGGGTTGGGGAATTTTTAATGGCGGGTTACCGTTAAACCAAGTATATATAATTTATTTCAAGATAATTTGATTATGGCTTTTTGTTTTGCATTATAGCTTAAAGAACACGTATAAACAACCTCATTGACTGCTGCGAAAAATGGGATTCAAGCATAAGCAATGCTATCCCAAATAATATCATATTTTAAGACATGTTTAAGAGTTAAGTTTTGAAAAGAAGAGAAGGGATAACATTTTTCTTTTATTTTTAATAAGTAATTTTAATTTAATATATTTAAAATAAATAAAACAATACATTCTCATTAACTTAATGTCTTCATATACATTTTTTAAAAAGGACAGTGTAAGAATTCAAATTGAGAATTAGTTTTATAATCAAATCATAAATAGAAGATTGTAAAGATACCTTCGCTATGACTAGAAAACTAATTAAATATTCTAATTATTGTGATTAAAAAGAATATTATTGTTAAACGTAGGCTTAAGCAAAAAGCCAGATTCATTTGATGTCTAATAAAATACTAAATGGGAAAAGAAAGAAGGCATTGATGGCGACAGAATGTCTCTTGTAAGGGTAGAAATGGTGTATGAGGATATGGATCCCTATGTTTTTAAGTGTCAAAATCAAATTTTAGTGATCGGCTTCTGTCGTATTCTTTTCCTTATCTTCAACAATGGACCACAAATTCAAGCGTAATCAAGCTAGGGAATCAAAGATGAAAAATATATTAAGATATTTATTGCTGCAAATTCAAGCAGAAATTGACATACGGTACTATATTTTGGTACATAAAGTTAGCGGGGCAAATTTATAAAATTGGAATTTTTTTAAAAAAATTATAAAAATAGATAAATTTTAAAAATATAAAAAATTTGGATATATCATTATTTTAAATCACGACTTCAATATTTTTTAAATATAAAATACTTTACAGTTATATTTTGAATCAAGACTTCAATATTTTTAAAAAAATTATAATTCTAAACTATCCTGTAACTTTTTAAAAAACTTGCCCCAGTTTTGTATATTTGCTAGCGGTGTATGCATGCATGCAGGTTGGATAAAAATAATAGTAATGTGTGCATCCCAAAACTTTCTTTATTATGGTCCATAAAGAAAGATATGCAGAGGAAGCAAATCAATCCAAAAAGCAGCTACACAAAACCAAGAAATGCCTAGGATCAAGTATTTTTCGAAGTGCAGCACTTTGTAAAGCAAATCCGTTCACAAAAATAAACGTCACAAATCTCCACGGTCCCAAAATAATATTAATAATAACTTTTTTCTACAGTGACAATAATAAAATTAAAACTTAAGATTTGATGTAAACTATTCAAATTTTTTTATCATTAGAACAACTTTAACTAACCGGTTAATGTATATCTTATGAGTTATGATATAGTCTCTCCATTCAATTTTTTATGGAGTACGAGGGTTTAATTTTTTTTTTTTTACCAAATTAGTAATTACTAAATAAATGAGAGAAAAATTTACTTAATTAGAGAAATAAAAGACATATTAAGAAGTTACAGAATGTATATTTTTATAAATTTTAAAATATTAATTACATTTCTTAACTATGTTGTAAATGAGAACATCATAGAGAATTTACTTATAAAATATTAATGAAGTATTTTATTGATCATGTATATTAGAATTTTAAATCATATGAAATTTTGTCTATTTGATTTATTTTATGAGAATTTAATTTAAATCTAATGATTAAAATAATAAATTCTACTATTTGTAATGTTTTTTAAACTGTGCAATTTTATAGAATTTGGTACCTCATGTTAATTAATCATATCCCATAAAAAATTCAGTCTTATAATTTATTGACTAATATAATTATGTATCTTAAAATTTATTTATTTTCGAGCCTCTCATATACTTGTTTTTTAATTCGTAAATATGTCTTAGATAATTTTTTTTTTATATTTTATCGAAGGGGATCAAAACAGTTAGATAATACAATTCTAACATTTACCGTATAGTTTTTTTTTCGTGCGTGTTGCTTATGTATGATTACTTTTAAAAGAAAAAGACAGTCAAGGAATCTCAATATTTAATTTGCGTGAAAAGACACAAAACAATGTGGGTATCATGAATAATAGACTTCAATTCCTTACTTAAGGCTCTAAAAGAGGGGGGAAAATATTCTTTTCACCAAAGGATCATTAGTTTAACATAGAACATATATCGGGATAATTAAAAATATAGTTGAAGAACAAACAAATCTAATTCAATTGGTTAAATAAAATGTATGAATTAGGGAGTATTGTAAACTCCTTGGTTGAATAGGGTGTGTCATATGTGAGAGAATACTAATGTTGGATCACTTAATAATTTCTTCAGAAAAGAAGGATGTAATTAACAACAGAAATTAAGAAGTACTCTAACAAATGATTCCCTGCTTATGAAGTTAGATATGCATGATGAATGTGAAGGTGCAAATCAATATTGGTTAAAATAGAGAGGAATGCATGTAAGTTATGTCCCTGACATGAATGTCACAAATCACAATATTGGCCCATCAATTTGTGCACCAAGTTTGACTAATTTTTCAAATTTGTAGCAGATAGGGATAGGGATGGGGATCCCTCATTATGTTTGTCAAGCTAAATGTCAATGCCAAAGACGGTGTTATAAATTTTACAGAAAAAAAAAATAGTGAAAAAGGGGAATCCGAGAAATCTGAAGGAATCATGTCTGCAGTATCCACATGTGGACAATACGTGACAGTACAATGCAAACAACATTTTTACTGAATAACATGTTTGTCTCGTTCTGACTTCTGAGATATATGATCATATGATATGAGGACCACCTTGACCTCACCTCTTTGTTAATTAAAGTCCCCCTTTAGTATAGTATGTATTCATGTATAATTCTCACTAGTTTTAGATGCTTAAGAATATTTGTCCTCACTAAACCCAATTTAAGGATAAATTTTAAAAATGCTTCCAATTAATGCCACTGTCATCTCTTGATAAGTTTTCAGGGTCAAACACAACTATTTTTTTTGGCTTATAGGAGTAATTAAGTAAATATGTATAGTTTTAGTTATGAAGAGCATTTGAGGCTGCAGCTTTCACTCTTTAAGAGGGGTCAACATAAACTATTAAACTAACCAAATCAAGTATATATCACAAACAATTAAATCATAAAGATGCTTAAACTTAATTAAGAGAAAAGTGATTTAACAAAATACCTGCCAGAGAACTTCACAGTAATATTGCAGTCTTCAAGCCCTTTCCAACCACTGACAACTAAATCTCCTTCATGTCATCATCTAGAAAGAAATGTGAAGATAACTAAGTTGAATGTAGAAACTTGATAACCATATGCATAGTTATGACTAATCTGTGTCTAGTGAATGATTCTGACACATGCACAAACAGAAAAACCAGGTTTGAGGAAGGCACTTAGTTCCACCATTCACCAATGAGTGGGGAGGGTGCTAGCTAGCTTGTCTTATATGTACGTTTCTTTGTGGAAGTTGATCTTGATAATGAGAAAGAGATGGAAATGTAAAAAGCAGAGAAAGGCTATAGGGGGAGAAAAGGGTGGTAAGGGGTTGAGTATATAAGTAATTGGTGATATTCCCTTTGAAGGAATACTTAAAATATATAAGAGAAGTTTTACAAGTTTGTTGTCACTTTACATCAAATAAGGTGTCATCTGTTAATGTGGTTGTGATTTAAGTTATACAAATATCATTTTTTTACTTTGAAATCCCTTGTCTTTTTTGCAATTTGGCTCTTAAACACACGTGCTTAAATTCCATCCCATTTTGCAATTGAGGTTTGAACTCAAAATTAACCATTTTTTTCTGGTTGGTACGTCGGCCTAATTAGAAGTATCTTAAGATTTGAGACATCGCTGAGGTCTTTATCAAACTGTTCTTAATTTCTTAACAAATTTTTGAGTATATCCCTTTTGTTTCAATTTTTCTTTGTCTCTTTCCAACACAGCTAATTAGCTGAATAATATAATTACATTTCATGTTTCAACTCGTTCATCTTTGATGGCCGTTGTGAGAATATAATAACCCAAACTACTTATGCCATCATTGCTATAATGTTTGTACTGGTAGTGTATGTCTTGTTGGAAGCTTGCAATGTTAGCGCAGCAGGAATCTCAATCATTTGGCTACGGACCTCCCGTGATTATAATTAGCTACAAGTGTATAAATATAGCTAAACATAGATATCAAAATTTTTGTAGTCAATGTTAAGAACTTAAGTTCCTCAATGAGAAAGCCATCCACTTTTATGGTATTTTTCATTCTACACTCTTCAACTCTTCATGTTACATTGCTCTTTCTTCCTTGAGGAATACAATTGCCATTTTGTTAGGAGCATATCTTCTACATTTAGGCCTTCAACGTTTGATAGGACGAGTTTGACTGGTCTCATTCTCATACTCCATTAAAGACAAGACTAATCTATAAAATATGAGAGTGAAAAATTAAAACTCACTAGTAACACCTTGGTTGAGATATGGAAAACCCTGAAGGGTATTTACTCACCTTTTGTTTAAAAATTTAATTTACTTACACATAATTTTAACTAAAATATATATTAAGTTATAAATTATATTTTAATTCAAATAATATATACAAATTAAAAAATAACATGTATCATAAAAATACAATAATTAAATAATAAATTTTATTTTATAATTTAATTATTATTATAATTTGTATTATTTAATAATTTATAATGATAAGAAATTAGAGTATGATTAGGAGATTGCACACTCGTGTTGGGCCCGGCATTTTCTCACGTAAACTGTAGATTTGAACCTAAGCAGTTGACCTAAGCAGGTGTCTTAGTGGCCCGTGACGCACTGGTGGGCTTGTGGTTGATATGATGCTTGGCATAGGGTAGGGACCCATGTCAATTTGATAGAGAAATTGTATTTATATAGTTTATTTTATAATAAAACAAAAATAGAAGAAAATAAAAAGTACTATAAAATAAGATAATTAATGTAATAGAAAGAAATACAAAAAATATACTTTAACTTATGACTGGAATTGTATTTAGTAATCACTTCATTTTCTTCTTTCATAAATGTCTATAATTTTTTTTATCCAAACTAAACCTTAATTAAGAAATTCTAGTGAATTCAATTTCAAGAGCTACCATTAATATGCATAAAACAACAATAGTTATTAACTGATTAAAAAATTATCAATATTGAAAAAAAAAAAACAAATCTGAAAAGTGTAAATAATGGATATAAAATGAAGATATGCAATTGACATCTTTATTTGAAAATAAAGGTCCACTAATAGTTATTTATTTAATTCCGCTATATTTTATTTTATTTTTTGTTAAAGTGTGCAACTTTAAGGAAGGGATACTGATAAACAAGTTTGAGGCGTGAATCATGAGACGTCATCAGGTGCTAACACCACTAGCCCATTGACATTGTGCTGCTACAAAATACAATTGGTTTCTAATAACAAGAAGAACGATCTTGGTGTGATCCTTAACACAAATCCAAAAAGAGTTATTGTGAAGTTTGACTCAGGCTTGTCCTGGTGGGGTTGGAGTATGATGTAACGATGAAAAGGTCTACCCTACCCTTTGGTTTACGGCAATTCGACTCTTCTCTCTTTTTTGGGTGTTTCAGGAACCCGAAAGAATGAATGATATTTTTCATGAGGATATATATATATATATATATATATATATATATATATATATTATAATTAATTATGGAATAATTAGCTTATAAAAGTTTTCATGACTATTTTCATGGCATAGACTCTATCTTTAAATGTGGACTAAGATTGGGTTAGTCTACTGGACTAGCAGTCCACTAATAAAAATATAATAAAATATTTAATAAGTAATTAAATGAGTGGTTTAGAGTGAGAGTAACTAAGAAGAAGTAAGTGATTTTAAATCCCTAACCCTAATACATTTCTATTTGAACCCTAATAATGAGTTATACTACATGTACAAATATGTTTTGATTGTATGTATCATTGTGAAGCAAATTTCTAAGAATTTGTTAAGACTTAAGAGCTAATTAAAAATTATTGTTAGACATGTATTCCTTACTTGTTTTTGCTTCTATTAGACATGTATTTTATATTAAAAATCATTGTTATAGGATTAAGTTAATACATTATTAATTTTTAGTATAAATAATTACATTTAAATTTTTTATAATTTTTTTACCTTTTTTTAAATTTTTTTTATTTTTAAGTGGGCTGGCCCGTTGGCCCATTAATCCATTTTAAAGTGGGACGGACTAGTATTTTCAGCTCACTTTGCAAAAGTGGACTAACCCGGACCAATCCATTTTTTTGTGAGTTGGACCAGCTCGGCCCGTTTCTGGATGGGCTAGCCCACTTTACCATCCCTAGACTATCCATCTCCCTCTTGAAGAGTTTATTTGAAAGGTAAGCAATTAAAATGTTACTGATTTTTTTTGGTAAGCAATTAAAATGTTCTTGATTTAATGTAAAATGGAGTTATTTAATCCAAAATAAATGTACGCATATTTGTATATTTTAAACACAAGTTCACTTTAGATGAAGTTTTTGCAAACAGATATTAGAGTTGTTTCTTTAGATAAAGGCGAATGGGAACAGAGACATGCCATTGGGTGCTGCTGTGACTGTGAGTTCATCATAGGCAAGTGTTGGCTCAATTTCTCTGTCCTTTAGCATATTACCATATCAATGTTGCATGTTAAGCTCATAATCTCCAATTAAAATAGGTTTTAACCTGAGACTCATCATAGATGGGTAATCAAGTCTTTAGAAAATTACATTACTCAGAAAATAGAAAGGAAATCTGAAATAGAAAATGACAAACCATCAGATAATAGGTGCAACTAAGCTATAATGGGTCTAAGATGAAACAAGATTTGTGTGCAAGCCTACTAATGAAGCATAGATACCACCCTTGTTAAGCAAAGTGTCATGTTTTCCTTGCTCAGCAATGACTCCATTTTGAACAACTGCTATTGAATCTGCATCCTTTATGGTGGATAACCTGTGAGCCACCACAATTGTGGTTCGGTCCACCATCACTTGGTCTAGTGCATCCTGAACCACTCTTTCAGACTCAACATCAAGTGCACTTGTAGCTTCATCCAGCAGTAATATTTTTGGATTCTTCACTATGGCTCTTGCAATTGCCACCCGCTGCTTCTGCCCTCCAGATAGTTGAATCCCTCTCTCCCCTACTATGGTGTCATAACCCTGCGTGTGTTGTTTGTCTAGAATTCAGAACCTTATTCATATGGTGTTTAGAATTACACTGCTGGTTACTCAAAATTTTGACATTTTTTGTTTACACAAGTTTTAGGAACAGATTCAGTTCATTGAATAGTGTGTAGGTTACCTGCTGCAAACTGCCAATGAACGTGTGGGCATTTGCCAGTTCAGCTGCAGCTATAATTTCAGCTTCTGTTGCATCACCTCCTTTTCCATATGCAATATTGGTTCTGATGGTGTCATTAAACAGCACAGGCTCCTGGCTTACCAGACCCATCTGCTGCCTAAACCATTTAAGTTGTAGCTTTTGGATTTCTGTTCCATCCAGTGTAATCTGACCTGAATCTGGCTCATAAAATCTTTGCAGCAATGAGATTACTGTTGACTTTCCACTTCCACTTTCACCTGCTAGAGCAACTGTCTGATTTTCATCAGGAAAATCAAACTATTAGATTCTCTGTTAAGAAAGACCTAGATGGGTTGTTTCAAAGAATCATGTATTCCTATAAGAATTATGCATCAAAACAAACCAGTGTATCAGTTGGTGTTACCTCTCCTGCATGAATGGCCAAGGAAAGATCTCTGAATAGAAGAACATTAGGCCTGGTTGGATACTTGAAAGTGACATGGTGGAACTCAATTTCTCCCTTCACTTCTTGCAATGTCATTCCGCACTCATCACTGGGATCTATTCTTGATTTCTGGTCAAGAATAGCAAATATAGAAGTAACAGAACTTTTTGCTTTGCTTGCACCTGGGGCCATGAAGCCAGATTGTGAAATTGCTATAGCTGCCATAGTGAGAGTGAAAAACACCTGAAAAATTAGAAAATGAATTGTTAAATGCTTGAAGAATGTGATGAGCATAGCTCTTAAATTATTTATGTTGTTTTATTTAAAATAAAAAATAAAAAGAAAACACTTTTTCTTTTTAGATATTAGCTTATTCTTTGTCAGCGACAATTGAGATAAAGAGAAAAGATGTAAATCTGAAATGGTGACAAGGATAGGACAAAATTACACGAAAAACATCTGAGACTGATGTTTTGCCATTCTCAACAAGTCGAGCTCCGGCATAAAAACTGCATGAATTAACCGAGAACACCAAGAAGAGTGATAACCCAAAACTTGCTCCGCTGACTATACCTTGCCATATACCTGTCTTGATGGGTACTAAACATTTCTTCTGGTATAAGTTCATCACCTTCTCTTCAGCACAAAAAGCGGCAACTGTTCTGATATTCCCTACCGCCTCATTCGCTACTTGACTTGCTTCCTCATATAGTTTCTGTGCAACATATAGACCACAGTAAACATTGTTCAAATGGATAATAGTACTAATTAAACAGAGACAAAATGCTTTCCCTAATGCATCATTCCCATCACTTCCATTTTCTATTCAGATTATTCATTTTCCATTTACATACGGATTAATTGATACAAATTGATTCGATTACTTCCATTTAGGTTACATTTAGATCCAAAGTTTCCTGCCGCCCTTTTCCCACTATGTCTGAATTTTCATATTTTCACATATTTATATTTTCATACAAGTATATGTTGTTTGATGTGAGTTATTTACAAACCTTTGCATCAGTGACAAATCCTTGCATGGACCCCATTTGCACTTGTCCATTTACTAATAATAGAGGTAGCAAAACAAGGATGATGAGAGAAAGCTGCCAGTTTGCCTCAAAGGCGATTACCAAGGCTATGATTACTGTAGCAACATCTTGAACCATCAAACCGAGTGCATCCCCAACAAAAGTTCGAATAGAAGCCACATCAATTGACAGCCTTGCTCCAAGTATTCCACTTGAATTCCCAGCTTTGTCAAACCAGCCTACTTCCATGTGAATAATTTTCTTGAAACACATCAGCCCGATCCTTTTTATCAACTTAGAACCAGCTACAGCAAAAAAGTAGGACCTTATTGGATGAAATATGGTGCCAGCTACACCAAGGGCAATAAACATTAATGCCCAAAACTTTGAGTCTTTACGGAGTTCTTCTGCAGGCTCAAGGAAAGTATTTATCATGTTGGAGATAAGAAACCCCATAAGGGGTAGTATTGCCCCAGTTACTATGGCTGCTAGAGTCCCTAGGACTAACTCTGGGATTTCAGGCTTGTTAAGATAAACAAGGTGAAGGAATGAGACTTCAGGAGGTGAATGTGATAGTACTGGAGGAAGAACTTCAGGTCTTTCTTCTGATGTTTTCAAGAGATCAAGTGTAGTAGGCATAGCATTTGATATTCTGAATGAGTCATGACTGCTGTTTCCTGTTCCAGATGATCCCGAGCTTAAAGATTGAGGGAAAGGAAACTGTTGGCTTGATTGTCGTTCAGAATCTACAAAGTTTTCTACCCTGCCGGAGTCATCTGTACCATCTAACTGTAACTGCCTGTTAATTTCTTGCAATCTAATGAGCTGGCTATAAGCTCCATCTGGATCTTTAATGAGCTCAGCATGTGTACCTAATTAGTTGAAAGAGATAAGAATACAATAATGCTTATGTGAAGGAAAAATGATGGCATGTCTGAGTGTGTAAGAGAGAAAAACTTCAAAGCAAATTGCCATAATTGGTTTCATTTATGTGGCAGCATAAAGTATCTACCATTTTCTACTACTCTTCCTTGATGAATAACAGATATGGTATCAGCATTCCTTATTGTGTTTAGGCGGTGTGCTACAATGACCGTTGTTCGGTTTATCATAACTTTGTCTAGTGTCTCTTGCACCACTCTCTCAGACTCAGCGTCAAGTGCACTTGTAGCTTCATCAAGGAGCAGAACTCTTGGATCTTTCAGAATTGCCCTTGCTATGGCAATTCTTTGCTTTTGACCCCCAGAGAGCTGTGTACCATGCTCGCCAACAACTGTGTCTAAGTCCCTAAAATCATAATTTTACAAAACTAATGAGGTAATAAATATATAAAGTAGTCTTCATATTGTGAAATTTCAAATTAATATTGTTGCAAAGACAACATTGCAAATTTCAAAATATGAAAGTGCGAGCTCACATGTGGAAATTTATCTATGAATTTAGCTGCATTAGCAAGTTCAGTGGCAGCTCTGATTTCTTCATCTGTTGCCCCATCCTTACCATAGGCAATATTTTCTTTAATGCTACAATTGAAGAGAACCGGTTCCTGGCTGACAAGGCCTATTTTCTGTCTGATCCATTTCAACTGTAATTCTCTGAGGTTGATACCATCAATAAGAACTTCACCAGCTTGTGGATCATAAAATCTCTCAATCAAACTAATAACTGTTGATTTCCCACTCCCACTTTTCCCAACCAAAGCTGCATTAGTACCACTTGATATTGAAATAGAAAATCCATTGAATATCAATGCATCTGGTCTTGAAGGATAACTAAAGCAAACCTCCCTAAGTTCTATATCTCCAGAAATATCATCTTTCTGTTGACCAGAAGTGTCATAAGCATCAATATCTGGATGCCTATTTATTGTTTCAAATATTTTAAAGGCGGCAGCTTGTCCTGCAGCAAATGCTGTTAAATTTGTAGAAACCTGCCCCAAAGACCTGGAAAATAAAATTAAAATGGAAATGTGTGTCAAATTTCCTGCCAAGCTTGGGAGAAAGGTTGTAAGATATGATGGATGAATCCCAAAAATAGTTGTTAAAGCAGAAACTAACTTACATGGAGGCATAAAATAGTGCCAGAAATATACTCATGACTTGACCTGGTGTATAGCCTTTCTCTAATACCATCTTTGCTCCAAACCATAAAGCCAATGCAAAACTGCTGGTAATAAAAAAACGGATTGACCCCAGGCCTAAACCAGCAGCCACTCCATCTTGCACTGCAGTCCTGTAAGCTTTGGTTAAGGAGTGATTGTATTGAGATATTGCTTGATTCTCGCCCGTAAATGATGCAACCTGCATTGGAGGAATGTGTATGTTTTATATGCTACTCTGTTGCAACATGTGAAAGAACAAGACTGACAAGTTTCATTATGAAGATTGGCATACAGTTCGAATTGAACCAATTGCATGCGCTACTACAGTTGCTGCTTCAGAATAAGCTGCTTGTCCACGGGATGCCAACTTTGCAAAAGCAATGCTCATTATGGATCCGGAGAGGACAAGAGGTGGAATACAAGATAGAAGGACAAGGGTTAGAAACCAACCCTTGCTGAATGCTATGGCTAAACCTCCTAAAAAACATGCTACACACTGTATGAATTTTCCTACCTGGTATTATCACACAAAGGAGAAATAAAAAGTTGTTTTTATTTTATGATAGATGAAATAGTGATGATTTGGTACTTGTAGTTGCAGCTTTCAATTAATACCTTCTCTCCCATGGCTTCTTGAATAAGAATTGTGTCACCTGACATCCTTTCAACAACCTCACCAGTATAGGTTTCCTTGTCAAAGTAGCTTATATCTTGTCTCAAAACTGCTTTGAGGTATAAGGCTCGAATTCTCGCTGCTTGTCTCTCCCCGGTGGACACCCAACAAGCCACCTCTGTAATGGTGCATCATAAAATATGAATAACTCCTTTTATTGTTATATAAGAATAAATTTTATTTCTAGTTGTACAGTATGCATAATGAGCAGAGAATTTGGCATGCTTACGTAGAAATGCTGCCAGAAAGGAAATTGCACCTAGTAGTGCGAACTTCAGAGACACCTGAGCATTGAACAAATCATTATGGCTTATGACATAGAAATGAAGGGAATTTGAAATCCAAACTGTTCCTCTCAAACTGGAATGAATTCTTATGCAAATAAGCTACCTCCATAACATTGTTGGACAGAAAATAGGCAGTTGGAAATTGATAATTCAGAATTTTAGAAGAAAAAATACTTACAATTGTCTGTTTCAACAAAATATTAAACAATTGGAGGTGGATTACTATATAACTCATCTTCACCCACCCATGCAAACGTTTTTACGTTTGGTCTAACAGACTGATAGTAAAATGATTCCATATTTGTTTTTTTATCTTCTGCCAAGCAACAACGAGGAAAAAAAATAATTTAAAAGAATTCCATTTCACTCTATTTTCATCTCTTCCCCACCCGGATAGCTTATTTTTTACATCCCAACAGAATAATGATTCAGATTTCAGAGTGAAGGGATGCTAATCATTCATTACCTGGGAAACTTCATGAACTACTTGTTTAGTGTTACCACTTCTTCTAAAAGCTTCAATTGCTTCTCCCATAACTATATTCGTTGAAGCCTTAGTCATTCCATTCCCAGCAGCACTTATTGTCCCAACAAACATCAGTAGATAATCCCTTGAGTCTGCAAATGAAAAAAGTTTGTGAAATGGTACTGTTTTGTTGCTTTCCTCCTTCTTCATCATCTTGTTCTTCTTTGACTCTTGCTGTCTGGCCATTTCTTGGGTATTTTAAGGACCTTGAACTGGTGGACGACTAGTTGATTCTTGAAAACCTCTGTTGGTTACAACTTACATACCCCACTTGAAAGCAGCTGCTGAAAAAGGATCACTTGTTTGAGTGAGCAACTTCTATGTATAGTATTTCCCATAAAAAGTCACCCCCTAAAGTGACTTATGACTGTTTAGACGTCAAAAACTACAAAAAGCAACGTAAATTGGAAATTGCATGACTTAAACAAAAAAATTTAGCAGTGAACCAGGATAGGAAAAGAGAGGAAATTAAGATGCAAGGTCCACCTGTAAAACCAACATGAGTGATCAATGCACATTCAAAATGCCCATGTTGTTGTTATTTTCTAAAAGAAGTAAAAGCCAGTAATGAACGCTTTTGCAAACCTGAGGTAGAAGTGTTTCCTTCCTGCCCTCTCAGAAATGATATCAAACGATGAGAGAATGAAGGAAAAGCATAATGTTGATGGAAATATAAGTTTGGAAGTAGCTTATATTGCAAGCTAGGTTAGTATTGAAAGTAAGCTTACATGGGTTAATTTTAAATCCTGATAAAGCAAAAGAACAAAAACTGTGTGAATTAGATGCCCATTACCAAAGCCAACAATTTTATTTATATAGTCTAAAACTTCGAATTGTATCGAAGAAGAACTGTTTGAAGTTTGAGCCATTAAAATTGTGTCAAAATACATGCATATGCATTAAAATCGTACGTGGGACCCACCTGATCTTAGATTAAGGTGTGAAATTGGAAGAAGGGGAAAAAAATTGCCATTACTACTATACCCTTCCCTACTTTGGATGTTTTCCATTTAAACTCCCAACATCAACGCACCGCCTACTTGGGGTCATAAATAAAAGAGTACCCATTAACAAATTATTACAGTATTTTTTTAATTTAATAAAACAATATTGGAATAAATTTTACTCCATACAATAATAAGATTTTGTTAATATTCAAAGTGTAAACAAAGGAAAAAAAACAATATTATTAAACTAGAAGAAGTTGGTAAGTTCACACCAACATGCGTATGCATGCATGCCACGAGCGAAGGCATGCGATCCAAATGAAGACAACAGTTTGAACAGATCAGGACAACAGAGCCAGAGAAAGCAAGTATATATATATGACCCAATTGCAGAGCCAAACAAACAGAACAGAAAGCGAATTCTTTAAAATTTATATAAGAAACAAAAAGGAAGAAGCTGATCAGCTTCATTTCACTAGTCCAAACTCCAAAGCTACATACTGATTCCCGAAAGTATATATATTATATATATTTATTCACCCTACAAGGTAGACAAACCCTAATAATAATACTAGTAATACAGTATTACCAACAAAATCTCTGTTCTAGGGAACTCTGGGACTTGTCTGTGTGTCTCTTTTAAATTTATTATCAAATCCTTCTCACCGTTTATCCAACCGAATAAAATTGTCCACGTGGATGCCATACCTTTGACCTCCACAGACTTGGTTCTAGTCCACGGCATTCACATTTCACAATCTGCATGCAAGTCAGATATTACAAATTTGAATAGTGTGAACGCAGTGTATAGACTTTAGCAGAAACATGGAGCAGTATGTGCCAGTACACGGGACACTGTGCTGTGCTTTCAGTAAAGTATATATATTAAATCTTTTTAATATAAGTGTTTTTTAGATTTTTTATATTTAAAATATAAAATTTTGTCTAAAAAATATTCTCAATATCATTTCTAATCTTATATTTATAAACAGATTCATTGTACCTGACTAACTACCTACTTCAAGATCGATCGGACACTGATTTCATGATGATGATGACGTATGTCCCGGTTCAATTGCATGTCCGAAATAACAAATTGACTGATCTGGCTATAAGGATGTGTTCGTTTCCAAAAAGAAAAGAAAAAAAGCATTTGGCTTTGTTCAGTTCATATGAATATAAAATCAGTACAAAATTGGTGAGGCCTATGCTTGCAAATTTCTTTTTCTAATCTGAGATGAAATGCGAGGAAAGAATACATAGTGTTGACTGTTTCCGAAATTAACCTTGGCTCCTCATACACACACGCACGAGAAGAGCACCATTTTTTAATCAAAATTGAATAAGTTGCAGCCATATTAATTCGAATATGGAACCCAAGAATCAAATAAGCTGCACCCAAGAATGAATTTGTGCATAGGAAAATAGATTATATATAAAAAAAATAAAATAAAATGTTATTTAATATAATGAATTTTTGTTAAAAAAAAAGTAAATAATATCATACGAAAAATAGCCTACTTTAGAATTGCTTATAATCGTACTAGTTAAAAAAATATTAAAGAAAAAAAATACAAATCCACATGATAAAATTGGAACGGTACGAACAAAAGATTTATTCCATTTTTATTTTATTTTATTATGGAGGACATCACTTTCTTTTTCTCATTTCAAATCTCTTTCATTGGGAACAACCACACTTTCCATTCTCTTTCACCTCTACCTGATAAATTTTTCATTTATAATTAGTCATAACTAAAACACAATCTATTAATTTATTAGGATATAAACATAAAATTTATTAATTTATTAAGGATTAAAAATAAATATTAAGAATAAAAAATAAAATTATTATTTTATTGAAGATTCAATACAAAATAAAAATTTATTAAAAATAAATATAAAAATTGAGTATAATCAAAAATATATTTAAGCTCTGCTTGACATTAGTCTCCTTTATGTTAAAACAAAATAAATACATTTTTATTTGTGCACTATATATAATTACTGTATTCTGCAGACGAACTTTTTCCAAACTGATATTTGATTTGTTTCTTTTTAATATCATTTCTTTTTCAAAAATGATGTTAGATTCGTCTCTCTTTAATATCATTACTTTTTTCCAAAATGATGTTAGTTGTGTTTCACTTTAATAGCGTGATTCGTGCCTAATGGCTAACCCTCTAACTAGAATAATCTTCACAGATACTTACTGTCACAAGGTAAGCTCCTAATCTCCAAGTATTAAGTTTTTTTTATAAAAAAAAATAAAATTGTTATGCTGTGGTATGTAATTTGTAATTTCATCTCAGCACACTGCTTACCATATCGTTTGGTTTAGATGCTTGTGGTTGTTGGAACTACACCATGTGATGAAAAGATGTATAACCATGAAATTCATGAAAAATGGGTAATCAAGTGCATACAGAGTTTCATTACATAGGAATATTGCCTCAAAGAAGAGATTAAGAAACCTTCGGATAATTGGAGCAACTAGCTAAAAGGGTCTATGATGATGAAGAAGCACTAATGTGCAGTGCTACTAAGGAAGCATATGTACCACCTTTGTTAAGCAAAGTTTCATGCTTTCCTTTCTCTGCAATGACTCCATTTTCAACAACTGCAATTGAATCTGCATCCTTTATGGTGGATAACCTGTGAGCCACCACAATTGTGGTTCTATCCACCCTCACTCTATCAAGTGCATCCTGAACCACTCTTTCAGACTCAGCATCGAGTGCACTCGTGGCTTCATCTAGTAGTAATATTTTTGGAGTCTTCACTATGGCTCTTGCAATTGCCACACGCTGCTTCTGCCCTCCAGATAGTTGAATCCCTCTCTCTCCTACTAATGTATCATAACCCTGCGTACTTATACACATGGTGTTTAGATAGTTATTCAAAATTTTACTACATAATTTTGGTTGAATATGGTGTAGATTTACCTGCTGCAAACTGCTAATGAACTTGTGAGCATTTGCCAGTTCAGCTGCTGCTATAACTTCAGTTTCTGTTGCGTCATCACCTTTTCCATACGCAATATTGGCTCGGATGGTGTCATTGAACAACACAGGCTCCTGGCTTACCAGGCCCATCTGCTGCCTAAACCATTTAATTTGTAGCTTTTGGATTTCTGTTCCATCCAGTGTAATCTGCCCCGAATCTGGGTCATAAAATCTCTGTAACAATGAGATCACTGATGACTTTCCACTTCCACTTTCACCTACTAGAGCAATTGTCTGATTTCCATCAGTGTAATCAAACTCTTAGATTCTCCCTTAAGAAAGGTTGTCTGAAAGAATCACTTGTTCCTATGATGAGATTTATGCATCAAACCATAGATTATTTGATTAGTTACCTCTCCTGCACGAATGTTCAATGAAAGATCTTTGAATACAAGAACGTTAGGCCTTGTTGGATACTTGAAAGTGACATGGTGGAACCTGATCTCTCCATTCACTTCTTCCAGTGTCATTCCAGACTCATCACTGGGGTCTATTCTTGATTTCTGGTCAAGAATAGCAAATACAGAAGCAGCAGAACTTTTTGCTTTACTTGCAGCAGGGGTCATGAAGCCAGATTGTGACATTGCTATAGCTGCCATAGAGAGAGCAAAAAATACCTGAAAATTAAGAAATGGAATTGTTCAATGCTAGAATAGTTTGATGAGCTCATCTCTCAAATTATCCATATTGTCTTATTTTAAAGAGAAAGAAGAACAATTTTTTAATTTATCCGAGATACTAGCAAAGACATTGTCATCAACAATTCAGATAAGTAAAAACCTTCATATGTGGGATCAAGACAAAGATAGGACAACAACTTACACGGAAAACATCAGAGATTGATGTTTTGCCACTCTCAACAAGTCTGGCCCCAGCATAAAAACTGCATGCATAAACAGAGAACAGAAAGAAGAGTGATAAGCCGAAACCTGTTCCGCTCACTAAACCTTGCCTTATACCTGTCTGAATTGGTCCTACACATTTTTTCTGGTATAATTCCATCACCTTCTCTTCAGCACC
>PYAF01002407.1:2950287-2963621 GCA_007407185.1 Glycine tomentella
ATTTAAAATATCTAAATATAATATTGTATTTTTGTTAATTTTTTTTGTCTTAATCCTCCTATTTGTTAGGAGGGTAAAAAAAATTATTTTTGCAACTATCAAAATCGAAAAAATATTTTTTTAGAGAAGTTTAAAAAAATCTTTAAAACAGTTTTATGGAAGAATGATAAATAAATTTATATATATATAGAATGAGAGATTAAGTTAAAACAATTTCATTCAATATAGCTATTCTAATATATATGGAATAGGATAATGACTTAATAAATTAAAATAAGAATATTTATTTATTTTAATAAAAGACACTTTGAGTTAATTGAATACTATTTCACTGAAGATTTATAGTTAATTCAATAAAATTATTAAGTTGGTATTATGTTGTCAATTCATGGTAGATGGTACTGTATTCAATTCTTACATATTAAAAAAATTCAATAAAATTATTTAGTAATTAAAATGATCAAATATTAATTTAATTAAATTAAATTTAAAAATTAAGGGTAACAAATTAGGGTAGAATGGTAGCGATAAAAAAAAGGAAGTGGAGTGGTGGTTTTGTGCAAATCAGAAAGGTGAACGTGAAGTGACATTGTCAATACGTCGTCGTAGAGGCAGTTTAACACAATTTGGGGCGTAAACACAAAAGGACAGAGCTTCCAAGAATTGCACCTGCCATTCTGCATTTTAGGTTCCTATCTTCTTCTTCTTCTTCTTCTTCTTCTTCTGGGTTAGGATTTTCTTCTTTTCTTCCATATTTCCCTTCAATTACATTTTTGCCACCACTCTTCTGCCTTCCCCCTATCAAAATAATTTTTTTCTTCTATCAATCAACGATTTTTCTTTTCTCTAAATCAAAGGTTTCTCCTGTGGGCACCGTTAATATTTTTTTTGGGGGGGTGATAAAGATTGAATTTTTATCTAAAATTTCGATGGTAGACTTTGTTGTGTTTGTTTAATGTGTATTTCGCTTCTGAAATTTGATGCCAAACATGACTTTCAATGAAGAGTTCAGAATGCTAAATGCAAGAACCTATTTCACTGTTTATTATTATTTACCCTGATATTCGACTTTGAATTATCACAGTTGCAATTTCACACTTGTATAAAATAAAAATTATATCTTTGCTACTTGGTAGGTAATGGCTACGAGGAAAGTTATAGCTATATGTCAATCAGGGGGTGAGTTTGTGACTGATAAGGATGGATTGTTGTCATACAGTGGGGGAGATGCCTATGCAATAGACATTGATCAGCAGACAAGTTTGAGTGATTTTAAGTCAGAGATAGCAGAAATGTTCAACTGCAATGTAAGTACGATAATTATCAAGTACTTCCTTCCTGGCAACAAGAAAACACTTATTACAGTGTCAAAAGACAAGGATTTGCAACGCATGGTCAATTTCCTCGGGGATGCTAACACGGTTGATGTGTTTGTTATGTCAGAGGAAGGAGCTGCTCGAAATAACAATTCCAACATGCCTGGTAGTAGGTAGTTATTACAAGTTCTGTTTGCTTATTGTTCATTCTGTTTGTCTCATAGACTTCCCTTGATAACAATAGACATTTATTATTTATATAGTTTAATTTGCCCGTAATTTGGCCAAAATGAAGAAATTGCTGCTTGGATATGATGATTAAGAGTCGTACATCTTAATATCATATTTTCCTGTTGTCTCAAGTTGAAGATGTGACCTACATAATTGGGGTGCCATGCCTTTGACCAAATATGAATGGCCATAGGATATTTTAGATCCATATGCACTTACTTGTGCATTATTTTGAAAATCTTATCGAAAACTTGTTATTGCAGGTCAAGCAGGACAACTGTGTCGGAAGCAGCTGTACCTGTTGTTGCTCCTATTGATGTCATTGTTGATGCTGTCCAATGCATGGATCAAGTAGAGGTGGTAGATGTAGCTAATGAAGACCCTGTACGTTCTATTTGTTCTGGGGGCAATGATGACAATCATCGTAAAGCTGCACAGCAGTGGGAAAATACCATCACGGGCGTGGACCAAAGGTTCAATAGTTTTAGTGAATTTCGAGAAGCTTTGCATAAATACTCTATTGCTCATGGGTTTGCTTACAAATATAAGAAAAATGATAGTCATCGTGTCACAGTCAAATGTAAATCTCAAGGCTGTCCTTGGAGAGTATATGCATCAAAGTTGTCAACCACTCAGTTGATTTGCATTAAGAAAATGCACTGCGGTCATACTTGTGAAGGATCTGCCGTTAAAGCTGGGTATCGAGCAACTAGGGGTTGGGTGGGAAGTATTATAAAAGAGAAATTGAAAGATTCACCTAATTACAAGCCAAAGGATATAGCTGATGACATAAAACGGGAGTATGGGATTCAGTTAAATTATTCTCAAGCATGGCGTGCAAAAGAAATTGCTAGAGAGCAGCTTCAAGGCTCCTACATAGAGGCATATACTCAGTTACCATTGTTCTGTGAGAAGATAAAAGAGACCAATCCAGGGAGTTTTGCCACATTCACAACTAAAGAGGACTCAAGTTTCCATCGTCTCTTTGTAGCATTTCATGCCTCAACATCTGGTTTCCAGCTTGGCTGTCGCCCTCTCATTTTCCTTGACGCAACTCCTTTAAACTCAAAGTACCAAGGGGAGTTATTGGCTGCAACTGCTGTGGATGGAAATGATGGCATTTTTCCTGTAGCTTTTGCAGTTGTAGACACCGAGACTGAAGACAACTGGCGCTGGTTTCTGCAGGAACTGAAGTTAGCAACATCAACATCTGAGCAGATCACATTTGTTGCAGATTTTCAGAATGGCTTAAAACAATCATTGTCTGATGTATTTGAAAAATGCTACCACAGCTATTGTTTACGCCACCTTGCTGAGAAATTGAACAAGGACTTGAAGGGACAATTTTCTCATGAGGCAAGACGTTTCATGGTTAATGATTTTTATGCTGCTGCTTATGCGCCCAAATTGGAGACTTTTGAACGTAATGTTGAGAATATTAAAGGTATTTCTCCTGAAGCCTATGATTGGGTCATACAAAGCGAGCCAGAGCACTGGGCAAATGCATTCTTTAATGGAGCAAGGTACAATCTTCTTTCATCAAATTTTGGACAGCAATTCTACAGTTGGGTGTCAGAGGCACATGAATTGCCAATTACTCAAATGATTGATGCATTACGGGGTAAGATGATGGAAACAATTTATACACGACGAGTAGAATCTAATCAATGGATGACAAAGTTGACACCATCCAAGGAGGAATCGCTCCAAAAGGAAACATTAGTTGCTCGTTCACTTCAAGTATTGTTCTCACAAGGTAGCACATTTGAGGTCCGAGGAAAATCTGTGGATATTGTTGATATTGATAATTGGGATTGTAGCTGCAAGGGATGGCAACTTACTGGTGTGCCCTGCTGTCATGCCATTGCTGTGTTTGAATGTGTTGGTAGGAGCCCATATGATTATTGTTCGAGATACTTCACAGTTGAGAATTATCGATTAACATATGCAGAATCTATTCACCCCGTGCCAAATGTGGAGAAACCACCAGTCCAGGGTGAATCTACTTCTTTAGTTATGGTAACCCCTCCACCAACTAAGCGCCCTCCAGGTCGGCCAAAAATGAAGCAAATTGAATCAATAGACATAATTAAACGTCAGCTTCAGTGCAGTAAGTGCAAGGGACTTGGCCACAATAGGAAGACATGCAAACTTTCATAGTATCACAATTAACAACATAGTAAGCAGTTTTCTCTCTCTCTCTCTCTCTTTGTGCATGCACTTGGGTCTCTAAACAATGTATGACTTTTGAGCGTGTATTTTATTGCCTAGCTAGATTTTCGCATAAAATTATTGGATTGGATTCATATGGTTTTTTAGACCTTTCTATCTTGTTATAGCCTATTTGGTTTGGACTTCTCCTACCGTGAACCCACTTCCACACACTTTCTAAAGCACTTAGACACTTCCAACCCTTAGCCTTTATGAGTAGGAGAAAATTTAACTTTCCCATGAATGCTTGTCAGCATTCAAGAAAATCTAATACAAACATAGCCTTACATAAGCAATCGCATCTATCCAGCCTCAAGTGAGAATATGTCTGACTCTTCCAGCAGTCTTCCCTGTGATTGTTACCACACCCTAGAAAACAGTAGGGATACCCTCCCTTTTGCATACGAGGAAAAAATAAGAAGTGGAGATTCACTCTATATAGTGATGATAAAAACAAATTGAAGCACAACTATGACTCTAACCCAACAAGAAAAGGCTCCAAAGAGTATATAACCTATTCTTAATTTCTTTCTCCTAATTGGTTGAATTTTGAAGTTTAGAAAACATTATTTTTATTTGCATTTTAATAATGGTAAATTTGCAATTTGAGAATTCTGAAATCCTTAATTTGTATGTTTTGTTTAAGACACTCATGAATTTTTATTGTTAATTATGAATGTTATTAATTGTTGAGTATTTTTTTTTTCATTTTTGAGAATTTATATCTATATGTTATACATTACATAGACTATGTAAAAAAAAAAATTCAAAAATAGCATTTATCTTGGTATCTACTATCCCGCTATAGTGTTTTTGTGGCCGGCCCTGCGCGCTGCTATTTGGGATTTAAAACATTGATTTAGAATTCATGCAAAAAATATTTTGGCATGAGTTTTGAAAACTTAGGTTCATTTTCAAATTTATTTGTAAGCCAATTTAATTATAGAAACTTTTGATTTTCAAAAAGGTGTATAATGTTTTTTACCAGTTGAAAATCAGTTGCTTTAGGAAAATACTGTTTTGATTTTAGGTTTCTCAAATTATTCTAATGAGCCAATCACAGTTGAATTTAGAATCCTTACACTTGTTCTTAATCAAGGATAGGGGATTCTATCTGTTGGGTTGTTTTCATGAAAGCCTTTATACACCTCAATAGCAAGAGTTTGTGTTTCATCAGTGATGTCATATGTCAGTATGTCATGCATTCTAATCTTTTACATAATAGTCTGATGCCTTCTTAAAACATTGAATCTGTGTGAACTGTTTAATCATCCATAGCTGCTTATTTGGAATTATATGGTTATTTTTACCAGTAACTGATACAAGAAATCTGAAACATTTGTTTGACACAGGGAATCGTTTTTTTAATCAAAATGCACATCGCTGAGCTATTTCCAACAACAGTAGAGAATTGAGATACATTTTAGTGGCTGCATGGGATTTGATTCGGATCTCCAAAATTCTTGTGCCGATGATCTAGATATTATCAAATTGCGATATTAGTTAGTTAGTTAGTTAGTCAGTCAGTTTTTCTCCTTTTGCCCTATCCAATGTTATCTGCCAGGGAACAAATTACTTGGTCTTGAGAAGTATATATATTTTGTAAGATAGAACAGAAACCAACAGTTGTCAGAGTAGGCTTTCCTTGTTACGATTTTCTTTTTATTTAATGGAATCTAGTTATTCGCTAAAGATACGCACTTGGATGTTACCTTGGCTTGTGATTTTCTTATGGAGCCATTATAGGAGATGCCTCCTTAATTAACTTCATCATGACCGGTGGAAGACATCTAGATACATGTTGCACACAATACAAGCTGTAAGAGTGCTTATGTGAAGTGTCTTTTGCATACCTCACTGAAGAGCGCTCTTCCTTAATGATATTTGAAGGTATTTTCGTATGATTTTCTTTCTCTATTTCGCGGGGCAAATTTATCAAACAGGTGTAGATTTAATTTCAGCCCAAATAGAGTAAACGATCAATTTAGTCTCTAATTTCATATCTTATTGTTTAAAACTAAGGAAATTCAAGTAATTTCCTGAATTTTTTTAGGATTTCATTTAAGTTCTGACATTAATCTCTTTTTTTTTTTTTCATTCTGGTTCCAAGTTTGGGGACTTAAGTAATGATAATAACAAAAGTTAAGAAACCAAAATGAGAAAAAGGATTTAACTTCAGGGACTTGAATGAAATCCTAAAAAATTTTGAGACATTTGTGTTTTCTTTAGTTCTAGAGACTAAAGTGGTAGCAAGATAAAATTCGTGGATTAAATTTATTATTTTGTAAATTAAAATTATTTATCATTTTTTTCTCATTATTTTATAATTTAAGAAACTAAAAATAAAAAGGAGAGATGTCTTGACATGTCAATTTGGGAATTTCTCTTTTCCAAACAATGAAAAATTGATTTCTCTTACGTTTATTTGCTTTTGACTTTCTTTTCCAGTGAAAAATAGTGTTCCACTCTTGGCGATATTCTGATTATTATTTGTATCTTAATTTCAATTTGATTCGTGATGTAAGCTTACTGGGTCGTGCCATGATTCAAATAAACTTGTAAACAATTGACATATTTTTAATCCATTTTTCATTTACTAAAGAAATTAGGAAACAATAAGTATATTACTAGTGTTAGGAACACATTTTATAAGACACTCAATCTAGTGCATACTCATATTAGTAAAAATTATTAAAAATCATTAATAAAGTTTATTAAATGTGGAGTAAAGTTTGCATAAAAATTATTTCTAATTTCCAATACACTTGAATAATAATAAAAGTGTATTAAAAAAAAGTGTTTTAATTAATACAAATTTGAAACGGAAAATAAGCTGGTTATCATGCATTTCTATAATTTTTCATTAATGGGAGAAGCAAGAAAACAATGATAACTCGATAAGACAGAACATTGGAGGCTTTTTGCATTCTCAAATGGAATTCTAGTTCTAGTTCTTTGGCGGTGGCAAGGATAAAAATAAAAAGAAGCAAAAACAATAGAGATTAGAGAGTACAAGAAGCAGCCAGAAAAGAACTAGCTATCCATCCAATTCAAATCTACAATCCTTTTACTCGATCGGTGCATCCATGTTCCATCCGGGAATTGACATGTGCCAACTCGGAAAACTCAGCATAAGAACCAAATGATGACATGCAGTTTGACACCTTTCTTTCTTCAACTGACACGTAAAATTTGACATATTTTGTAACTAAGCCACGTTGCATGCATCATGTTCATCAACTCACTCCACTCCCTTATAAAAACCAACCCCAATCCAAACCAACCTCCACCACCACACTTCCATTGTATTTCGTTTGTTGTTCAATCTCACAAACTTCTCTTCTCTATTCCGTTTACTTTTTTCAACGTCACCTTACCCACTTCTTTATTTGAGCATTTCATATAAATATCATGGCTTCGAGGGTGGTTTCGGTTTTGGTGATAGCGATGATGTTGTTTGCCATGAACTGTAACTGCACTAGTGTTGGCCACATGCCTTCAACCAAAGAGGAAGGTCACGATTTTCAGGAGGCTAAAGCCAAGACAACACAAACTGCGAACAAGGCCATGGAAACTGGTAAAGAGGGGAAAGAAGCCGCAGAGTCATGGACAGAATGGGCTAAAGAGAAACTCACTGAAGGTCTTGGCTTCAAACACGATCAAGAATCCACCACTAAGAAAGTCTCTGACTATGCAAGTGACACTGCTCAGAAATCAAAGGATTATGCCGGTGATGCTGCTCAGAAATCAAAGGACTATGCAGGTGATGCTGCACAGACATCAAAGGACTATGCCAGTGACACTGCACAGACAGCAAAGGACTATGCTGGTGATGCTACTCAGAAATCAAAGGGCTATGTTGGAGATGCTGCACAAAAGACCAAAGAATATGTTGGTGATGCTTCTCAGAAGACCATGGATTATGCCACTGATGCAGCAAAGAAGACCAAAGATTATGCTACTCAGAAGACTAAGGACTATGCAAGTGATGTAACTGATGCTGCAAAAAAGACTAAAGATTATGCTGCTCAGAAGACCAAGGATTATGCAAGTGATGCAACTGATGCTGCACAGAAGACCAAAGATTATGCTGCTCAGAAGACCAAGGACTATGCCAGTGATGGTGCGCAGAAGACCAAGGACTATGCCAGTGGTGGTGCGCAGAAGACCAAGGACTATGCAAGTGATGGTGCGCAGAAGACCAAGGACTATGCAAGTGATGGTGCTCAAAAGAGCAAAGAATATGCGGGTGATGTAGCACAGAATGCCAAATATTATGCTCAAAAGAGCAAAGATTATGCGGGTGATGCTTCACAGAATATCAAAGATTATGCAAATGATGCAGCGCAGAAGAGCAAAGATTATGCTGGTGATGCTTCTCACAAGAGCAAAGAAGCTTCTGATTATGCCAGTGAGACGGCTCAGAAGACCAAAGACTATGTTGGTGATGCTGCTCAGAAAAGCAAAGAGGCTTCTGAATATGCTAGTGATGCGGCTCAGAGGACCAAAGAGTATGCTGGTGATGCCACCAAGAGAAGCAAAGAGGCTTCTGATCATGCCAATGACATGGCTCAGAAGACCAAAGACTACGCCAGTGACACTGCTCAGAGAACGAAGGAAAAACTCCAAGACATTGCATCTGGTTTGTACACTAACTTTAGAAACATTTCTGCATTGCACAAGCAATACATATTATAGATAAAAAACCATTTTTGACTCACTCAAGGGCTTGACTTCTTTTTTCAATTTTGGCATTAAACTTTTGTCGCTAAAATACTTTCATGCTAGTTACTAGTCAGCAATCGATATAGTGTTTGCCTTTTCAAGATGTTGCTCATCTAGAATGTAAATGCTGCTACATGTGATGAGGCATGAGCTTTTTATTTTATTTTAAAATAAAAACAGTTTTTGATTAAATCAAACACACCATTAATGTGTGCTTCTATGTTTCAAAAGGTTTCACATAGCAAATAACTGATAACATGTACGGCATATACAGATCTTCGGATGACACCCTTTATCTCAGTATGATATAAAGATTCCTTAAATTTTAAGTGAGGTATTAAATCAAAAGGGTAAAGTATTTTAAGAATAAAATCAAGTTATGGTAATGCTAGTTTAATTTATTGATGTATGATGTGCAGAGGCTGGTCAATACAGTGCAGAGAAGGCTAGAGAAATGAAGGATGCAGCAGCAGAGAAGGCTAGTGACATAGCAAAGGCTGCAAAGCAAAAATCACAAGAGGTGAAAGACAAATTAGGTGGACAACACCGGGATGCTGAGCTTTGAGAATTGAGATGGTTTTTAATCACTTTGTACCTTTTAATTATGCGACAATAGTTGTCCAATTCTGCCAGAAATAGTATTGTGTGTGTATATATAAGGGAGTGTCTGTCTTTGTGTTATGCACGGGGTTTGGTCTGATATGTTAGCAACTACATAGTCGAGGTTGGAATATTTTGTATTGAATATGATGTTTTCTTGATGTTTACTTAAAAAATAATAGATAATCAGCATGTCATTCTCTGAATAAAGTGCCCAATTTGTAGGATCCATCTGTCTGAATTGGAGACATATCATATGAATGTATGATATGTAGTGAACGCTTTAAAGTTTACTCTCCACTTCCTGCGAATGGCAGAGGAGGCATTGTGTGAATGTGATATGAAAGTTCAGGAGTTATAGAGAATGTTATAAATAACGTCACACATGAATTTGTGTTGGAAAGAAAAACAATAAGAAGTTTCTATAATATTAGGATGCATATTTAAAAATTAGTTTCTATAGTATTTCTTATTCTAAAAAATATTTTTTGTAAAGAAAAAAAAAAAACTATTTAGATCCATCGTAAATGAATCTTGAGCCTAATATCAGTGGGATAGGCATGAAAGCACAAGCATATCAAGAGTTGGTAACATATTCTGGGCTACAGCTTCCAGCACCCGTAAAGTGTAATCCAAAATGTATTGGACTTGGTTCCAAAAAAATAAAAAAGGTATTGGACTTCCGAAATATGAAATGTGTGTTGTGTGTGATTTTTGTGGTCTATTTTTTCTAGAACTTACATATTTTTCTCTAATATATTGAATAATTAATCAGAGGTCTTTAATTATTCAATAATTAATACGAAAAGATTCAAACTTCTAATTTTAGAAACTATATCGAGGAATTCCTTTATATCAAGGAAATCAACATCCAAGCCATAAAAGTATTTATATCTTATTAGAGTCAACCACTCACAATTCATTGAGATATCTGCAGTAAAGTAATGCTATTTCTTCATAAATGTCTCACAACAATTTTGTATTCTTAAAACAAAGTTAGGAATTAAAGAAATATATACCCATTACTTCATCAAGACCATAAATACGAGCAATACCGTCGCCTACTTGAAATATGGTACCCGTATTTACAAGTTTTACTTCCGTATTATATTGTTCAATGCATTCACGGATAATTTTACTAATTTCATCTACATGAATGATTACCATGAAAATTTCTTAATTTTATTTTTTTAGAATATATATATACATATATATATATATACACACACATATATAAGATAAAAGGAGGTATTAAGTCTAGAAAAATATCTAGAGAAATACAATATGAAAAAGCACAAACACGAATTAGAGTAAGAATATTGTTATTCGTTACAGCATGGTATTCGTGTATGAAAGTAAAGGGAGCCTGAAGAGTCATATATGATTTGTCCCATCTACGGCCAGTTCATCATGCCTTGTAAGAAATTATTAAGTGATGTTAAATAATTATAGTCTCTTTTGATTTCTCGTGATACAAAATTAACATTAATTTTTTTTCTTATAATTTATAAAATATAAAATATCTTATATCATTATTTTTCATTAATAGGAACCATAAATAAATAGTGATAAAAAACCACCTAATATAATAATTTCTTCTCCCTTCCACAAAGGCAAGTAAACATAACATTTAGGGGTGAGGTAAAGACGTGATGCTACTACCGTGGATCACGTGTATAACTTTATAACATGGTTGGTTCAACTATAAAACAGGACAACAACTAGGTTGGTAGAGTAATAAAGTGGGTGGTAGGGGAAGAAAATGGTAAGAGACGTACATGTGCAAACACCAAGTAAAACATGACCAATTCATATTAAAAAATAGTAAGTAGATACACAAATAACCATTCTTTATGCATAACATACCTTGATTCTCGTATTTTTTCATGCAAGCGTGATAGTTTCCCATAATTTGATGATGTCAAACCACTATCATATGAAGGAAATTAGTTCAATGGTATCATAACGGACAATTCATACTCAAATTTTAAGTTACAGCTTATTTATTTTCATTTTTTACATTAAAATTTGGGAAATTTAAAGAAAATAAGGTTTCATGACACATATTGAGCAACATCAATTGCCTTTAAAAAATAATTACCCAAAAAAAATCTAATTATTCGACGTTAGGAAAGGTGAGTCTCCGACAAAATATTATTATTTGATTTTTGGAAATGTCTACTTTCCGAAAAAAAAATGAAGAAATTTCACTCGGACACGAGGAAATGTCCGAGGGTCCCATTAAATGATGATAAGAATGCACATCTAAACAAAATCTCACAAACCACTAAGACAAGCAAACACAAATCTATAAGCTTTTTTGCTTAAAGGAAAGGTCGAAACGAAAAGAAAAACGTTTGGTTTAACTGGTTTGTTTGTTTTTTTCCCACAGAATACAAAAGACAGAAAAATAGAATAATTTTAATATAAGATTAAAAATGTTTATAAGAACTTTTCATTGAAAAAAGTTATATTTCTAATAGAATGAAAAAAGTTATATTTCTAATAGAAAAATTCTCAAAAGTATTTAAAATTTATATTTAAACAGTAAGACCTAATGTCTCATAATCATTCTGGCTACTACCATGGGATGGGTGGATTTGGAATTAATTTTTGACGATGCAAAACTAAATGCTGAATCTGTTTTTTTATTCTTTCTGAATATGCTGAATATGTAATACAACAAGTAAGTCAATAAGGAATAATGTATTTTTTTCTAAATATAAGAAATAATGTATAAGAGACCCAAGTGTGTATTTATAGCACTCCTTTTAATAAAAATATTATATTTTTTCCGAATAGTAAAAATACAGTAATTTTTTTAAAAAAGATGATTTTTTTCTATAGAAAAATTAGAATCCAATGAGAATGTAAATATATTTTACATTAATAATAAAATTTCATATACAATAAATTTCTTATTTTTATGATAATTATTTAAAAATATTATGGTTGATTGACAATCAAACCGGCAAAACTTTAAATGAAACTCTTTTTTAATGTATATTAAACAAATATGATTTTCAAAAATCATTTTCTTAAATGACCTTCTTTGCTTTTTAATGTTTATTTGAGCATTTATTGATTAATTAAAATTAACAAAGAGTGCGATAGCCGATCTTTTAAGGCATTATGCAATAAGTATATTCTTCTCTTTGCTTGTCTCCCAGAGGTCTTTAATCCTCTGGTTTTTATTCAACAACAAAAATGTAATAAAGTATTAAGTATATTTAATATCAGACCTCAGTCTCAATGTGTTTATTATACACAAAAAAATATTTAATATTTTTTTGCTGCTGAAAATATATTTAATATCATTCATAATTATTATTATTACCATTTGAGTGGATAATTTTTAGTAGTATATTATTAAGGAATATCGTTCATTACTATAATCAATAAATAGATCTTCTTAGTTAATTTTAAATAAAAAATATTGAGTGAATATTTTTTTAAACAAGGAGAGTGAATAAATTTTATACTACTGTTTAATGTTGCTCATTTTTTTAAAAATTTTAATGATATTAAATGAAATAATTTTCTTACTTAATCATGTCAAACTTTTTAATTACTTTCAATGACTCTATATGCAATATTACATAATCAAGGGGAGAAAGTTAGGATCTCAACAAAGTACAAAGTTTGTTCTTGAATGAAATAACTTCACAGGAAGAACTCTCACAAGAAGAATGAACAAATACATCACAGGTATATCACAAGGAGAAAAAAACCTCTCTACCACGTTTGTTGTATTTTTTGATAAAAAAAATAGTAATAAAGAATTTTTGGACTTTAATAATAAAGTATAAGTTATTAAAGTATAAATAGAAATTAATTATAATTATTAATTTAAATTGATCAATTGTATATTTATTAACATCAAATAGTGAATCATACTTTACAATTATTAGTATATATTTATTAATTTATGTGTACTAATATTTATATTATTATTATATTTCTATTAATGTATTAGTATTTAGTAATTTTTTAATTATCATTTATTATTATTTGATCTTATTAGTAATAATAATAAAAATTATTATTGGTAAACATAAATTCAATTATATACTGTAAAATAGTTTATTTTATGATGATAAATTTTTATTTATTAATATTATTTTTTGGTGGAATTTATTAATATTAATTTAATAGCATATACCACTAATATTGAATATTAATAAATTTAAGAATATGTGATAATAAATTATACATTAAATCTTATTAAATACTAGTAAATTGATACATCTA